>CM070008.1:25868420-25982729 GCA_036247105.1 Cirrhinus mrigala
CTCGTAATAGTGAGTTCAGTAGATGTTTGGGATGTTGTTGTTGGCCGAAACCATTCATCTGTCAAAGTTGTTCACCATTAATTCTGGAACTCCATTTAGTTTTTGATGGTACACAAAGAAATTTGGCAAAACATTGGTGGTTTCATATTGACAGGTGATTGTTACAGCTACTCCTTCAACAACAGTTTGAACTGTTGTATTTTGTTTATCACTGTCTAGAGAATCACATCCTGTAATGCAATGGAAAAAAATGAGAATCAAATTTTGTTCATACTATTATTAAAGCAGTTTATACCTACAGAATTTCTTACTTCAGAAATAGGTGATAAAGATGACTGCAATTCTTTTCCAGTTTACCATCACAATAAATGTGAAAATAATAATTTAGATAAAATTGTTGAGTTGTTGAAATCTGCAGTAGACTCTTGTTTCAGCCTGTCTTTGATTGTTGTTGTTTTAACACTGTTGCATATTCAAAGACCTGCAGGAGTAGTCCGAGTGTACAGTATCTGATCTTAATATAAATAATTTTCCCTTCAGTCCTGTTTGTTCAGCAGGTGTTACCACATTGTATTTTCTTTACAGGCTCTGTGGTTTTCTAAAAGTTTGATTACTGACTTTCAAAGCAGTCATTTTGTATGCAAGTTTTTGTAAAGCCTCCCAGGCACTTTTAACACTGGGCTGTATAGACGGCTCATCACAGCACAGTAATAGAGAGCTGAATCTGACACAGCTGCTTTAGTAATAGTGAGTGAAGTGGATGATTGGGAAGTTGTCGACTGAAACCTGTCATCTGATATATCTTCTTTATAGCTCCACGCACCGAGCATCGAGCACAACGAGCATCGAGCACCTTTATACAATATAAATTCAGGTTCTTCATTAGGATACTGTCTACCAGTAAAGCAGAAGATTTCTGCTGCTTGCATCATATGAATATTCAAGTGTCACAGATTACTTTCCTGATCATATTTGTATCCTTTTCACTTGGTCCAATTCTGTCAGACAGCACACCTGCAATTAAAAGTCACTAGTACTTGACAATGTGTTGAACAAAAGTGTATAAAAGATTAAAAGTGTATGTTACCTGATACTGCTATAAGAATTAGTAGGGGACTTCTCTCCATGTTGGTTCTACTATTTTGAAAATGTTTATCGATTATCAAATTCTTTTTTTTTTTTTTTCCCCTCCTGGAGTTTATATTTTGTTCAGGAGTGTGTGTATATATGTGTATATATAAATATGTATATATATATATATATATATATATATATATATATATATATATATATATATATATATATATATATATATAATATGCTTTTAAATGTTGCCTTGAAAGCAGTGCAGTGCAGAGGTGGTCTGCTGATATTGTTATGTGGTGTGGTTAGTGCCATCAAAACCCCTCCTATATTCAGTGGGTATTTTTTTAAGATTATTTTATTAATTATTTAATTTTTAAATATTCTTAATATTATTTACTTTGATCCTCTCTCACTACCATTAAATAAGCAGGTGTTACCATGTTGTGGTGTGTATATTTCGTGTGGGTTATATGAGAGAGAAATGTGGTTTGGAGTCATTTTATTCCTATTGTTCAACTTTGTGTGAGTTTTTGTAAAGCCTCTCAGGCATTTTGTATGACTGGGCTGCTGCTTTTAGAGCACAATAATAGAGAGCTGAATCTGACAGAGTTACACTCCTAATAGTGAGTTCAGTGGATGACTGGGATGTAGTCGACTGAAAGCGTCTGTCTGGTATATTCTCTTCACGGTTCCATGATCGAGCACCTTTCCACAGTAAATACTGAGGTTCTGAGTTGGGATACTGTTTGTACCAGTAAAGCAAAACATCATTGCTGATTGTACTGTATGTGCAGCTCAGTGTCACAGACTCTCCTTCTTTACTTATTATAGCGTCCTTGTCTTTTGGTCCAATGCTGTCAGGAAATACTCCTGAATATAAATTTTAGACACATGACCGTATCTGAAAATCAGCCCATTTTAAAGTTATTATTGTAAAAACTGTGATTTCATTGTATTTTACTATACCTGATACTGTTACGACAAGCAGTAGTAGATGTTTCTCCATGTTCATGCTTTTGATCAGATCTCTGCTGAAGATTTTTTTCTGTTGCTGTTACTTCAGTTACTGTACCTGGAGAGGTCTGATGTATAGTACTAATGTGGGTGTGGCTAATGACATCAGGTCCAATCACTCCTCTCTTTCCCCTGTATACTGTAGGTTTCTTTTTGATTTTGTATGAGAGAGAGGCATCCTGTTAACACTGTGGGCCTCAAAGCACAGTAGTACACAGCAGAGTCAGACACATGCAGTCTCTTGATTATCAGTGGAACTGATTTTGATGGTTTCACCTCAGAGTAAAACCTGTCTTGGAACTCCGTTCCATTAATTCCTCCTCCATATGAATTCCTTTGTAACACAAGTTTAGGCGATTCATCTTTTCTCTGTATGTACCAGAAAAGCTCTTGTGATTGTGAGGTTGTAGTATATTTGCAGTCCAGTGTTACTGATTCTCCCTCAAATTCAGTAGCATTTTTAAGTGGCTGATTAACTGTGTCATCTGATTGGCATCCTGTTAAAACAAAAGATTTATTCTCTGACAAGCAGCATTAAAACGTAGAAATCAAACCAAACATTTAAGAGTAATATACCAAACATACCAAGAATAGCTAATCCCAATATTATTAATGTCAGCCATAGTTTCATTGTTTGTTCTTCAAGGGGATAAAGTGGTACCCAGAGAATAGACAGATCAATCAGTAACTGAAAAAAGTGAGCGATTCAGACAAAGTAGTATAAAAGGGAGGAGCTCACAACGCTGTCAGATACTCGCTGTTAACAGTATCAGTATAGAGTTGCATAGCTCCCTCTCCTGGTTACTTTGATTGTCTACATTACTGTACGGAGCCATGCCGAGGACATGACATAAACAAACTGAATTACATACAGAAGTATTTTCAAAATTTTTCTAGTTTGATCCTCTCCACTCTCACGTACTTCAGAACTGTTCAACAGGTGTTACCACATTCTGTTATTTACAGTTTCAGTTTACAAAGGTGCACTTGTGGTATGACAAACATTTGATTACTGACATTGCTGTGGCTTGATACTTGTTTGATAGCTTTTGTTCAAAGCAAAAACAGTGTATGAGAGTTTTTGTAAAGCTTCCCAGGCATTTTGTATCACTGGGCTCCTACTCGTAGAGCACAATAATAGAGAGCTGAATCTGACAGAGTTACACTCGTAATAGTGAGTTCAGTAGATGTTTGGGATGTAGTTGGCCGAAACCGTTGATCTGTAACACCCTGTCCTCCATTTGATCGAGCACCTTTCCATAGTAAATATTGAGGTTCTGTGTTGGGATACTGTCTGTACCAGTAAAGATAAACATTATTGCTGCTTGTATCATATGTGCAGCTCAGTGTCACAGACTCTCCTTCTCTCTTGATCATATTAGTCTCCTTATTTGGTGTAATGCTGTCAGCAAACACACCTGCAATAAAATGTAAGACATAGCAATTGCACATTAAACCCTCAGCCCTTTCCATAAACCAAAACATCATTCTTGTCAAAAACGCATTCAATTTTTAAAGCGTAAAATACATTCACCTGAAATTATTAGAATTAGTAGCAGACATATCTCCATGTTAATTCCTTAGTTTTGATCACAGCTTTAGGAGGTTTTGGTATTTATTGTTTTTGAGATTCATCCATATGCAAACATTTGATAAATGAAATAAATGATTGAGATTGATGCACAGATGAATGACTGCAGTAGGGAGGTGCTCTGCTGTTATGAATAGTGTGGGTGTGGCCACTGACATTACAACCAATCAGCTATCCTGTTTTATTTTGTATTGTAATTGTACAGAGAATTAGTTTGTATCGATTTAACTGATGTGAACTACTTTAAATGTATTCAAATCAATACTTATCAACCTTATAAAAAGGTGACACTTTTTTTTTTTTTTACGCTATTCTCACTGTTGATCTTGGAATAATCTACATAAGATGCCAGTCAAATGTAGTTCTGGTTTTGTAAATCTAAAGATTAAGATTTTTGTCAGTTTTATTTAAAACATTGATAATTTTTATGTAAAACAAAATAAAAAGTTTCATTTTTTTTTCTATGAAGTGTCAAATTTATTTTGCTCTAAAACAGTGTTAAAATCATTATCCCCATTCTCTACTCTCTTCATGTGTTCATAAATTGTTCAGCAGGTGTTACTGCATTGTCATGGGTGTGGACTGTGATATCAAGACCTGCCCCCTTTTTTGCCAACACACAGCAGGCTTTGTTTTTGGTCTTGACTGTCATTTAACATTTATTCTGATTTAACATTAATTACACTGGTGCACTGAAAATATTTATACAATAATAAAATGAAGCTTTTTTACATATACATGTGTGGCAATGCGTGCAAAAATGTAGATTAGCACTGAATAAGGTTTTTGTGTAAGATTTCAGTGTGCTTTAGTCACTGTGGGCTCCAGAGCACAGTAGTACACAGCAGAGTCAGACACACGCAGATTCTCGATTGTCAGTGGAACTGAATCTGTTGACACTTCAGAGTGAAATCTGTCCTGGAACTCAGTGACCTGATCTCCTCCGTATTTGTTTCTCTTCAGCATGTACTGAGGAATGTTATTGGCTCTTTGGATGTACCAGAAGAGATCTGGTGTTGTTGTTGTAAATGCAGTATATTTGCATTGTAATGTGACTGATCGTCCTTCAGCTTCAGTCACATGTTTATCTGGCTGATCAACTGTATCCTCTGGTCTACATTCTGGAAATATATGATAATCTTGTTACAAATCGTACTATAAATAAATATAAACAAATAAATTAAATCATTATTAAATAAATAAATACTTAAGAAATTAACTTTACATACCAGGAATAATTAATGCAAAAATCAACACTTCCAACCATAGTTTCATTGTTTGAGTAATATCCAAGCAGTAGGATTCAATCCTGAAACTGTTATTCAAAGCCTTGGTGTTGTTAATGGTAATGAGGAGGAGCTCAGTGCACCTTCAGATGAACATAGTTAACAATATGAATATAAAATAAATATCACCCTCTCCTGGTTTCTTTTGTGTATTGCTAAAGCCATTTCTCATATTTACTTACACTGTGCAAAGATTTATGTATGTATTTATGAATTTATTTATTTGGTAACTCACAGCATATTGACAAATAGTTCACATGATTTCACATATTAGGGCTATATTAAACAAGTCTTATTAAAATAATTAATTTCTATGTACAATCAGCACTTGGGGCTGAATGTAATACAGTTAGATATCAGAGATGGGAACATTGCATTTACTGTAGTTTACAAGAATAATTAAACTATATACTGTTTGTTACCAAAATTATAAATAAACATATAATTCATATTAACATATAACACAGTTTAATTATTTTTTTCATAACCAATTTTATAATCTAAATGTAACGAGGAACAATATATTTCAGTTTAACTAATTTATTTTTTTAAATTCAGAGTTTTAAAGTAAATGTGAACTTGTTTATTAAAGGATAGTTCACCTAAAATCTGAATTAGCTCAGCATCAAATTTCTCCTCAAATTCAGCTCAGTGTGACCTGCTCTCCTGTGTCGGCAGTTGTTGTCTCATTTGGCTGATTAACAGTGTCTTTACTAAAGCATCCTGCATAGCAACATAATTCTACAATATACGATGTGATATTAACGCTACACAAAACGTATAATTAAGATTTTATGATGGTTTTATGATGCTTATCTTTATAAAAGAAGGTTAAATTTGAGGAGAAGTTCAGATGTAGGAGAAGCATTTGTGGCAAATGTGTCGGCCGTCTTGCAATAAGAAACTTAAGTGTGATTTAGGATGACAGAAGCTTTATAGCATTGGTTCAGCATCAAAGCTGATGCTCACACTGGGTTTTTGTATGAGTGTTGAGTGTGTTTCAGTCACTGTGGGCCTCAGAGCACAGTAGTACACAGCAGAGTCAGACAAATGCACATCTTTGATCGTCAGTGGAAATGATCTTGAAGTTGTGTCGAGATTGCTGCTAAATCTATCCTTGAACTGCTTATCATTTGTACCGAATCTGTTCAGCATGTATTCTGGAAATCCATTTACTTTTTGCTGGTACCAGAAGAGATCTGGCGATGGATCACTGCTTTCATATTGACAGCTGATTGTTACATTTGCTCCTTCAACAGCAGTTTGAACCGGTGTATTTTGTTCAACACTTTCCAGAGAATCACAGCCTGTAATGTATTTCAAAACATCACTAATGAGGATCACATGTTCATATTAGAAGAATATTACAGAATAATACATTTCTTATAGAATCTGACTTACCCCAGAAATAGTATGTGATAAAGAATACTACAATTCTTTGCCAGTTTTCCATCATAATAATTGTTTAAATAGTCTTTTAGATGAAATGAACTCTTAAAATCGACAGTAGACTCTTGTTTCAGCCTCTTTTTAATAAAGTTGTTGTAACGCTGTCACATATGCAAAGACCTGCAGGAGGAGTCTGACTGCACAGTATCTGAACGTACACTGTGACTGTCTCCTCCTCCTGAAGCATTCTGGGTGCATTTTAGCGACTTTTCAGGATGTTTTTATCAGTCTCTTCACATACACTCTTTTTTAAGTTTGTTGAACTTAACTAATTTTAAAAGACACAGTAATTGACACATATTATTAGAAGAAGCTGTAAAAAATCAAGGAGTTGTACCATTAAAAGATTGTCAGAGAGTTGTGTTTTTGTATGAGTGTTGAGTGTGTTTCAGTCACTGTGGGCTGCAGAGCACAGTAGTACACAGCAGAGTCAGACACACGCACATCCTGGATTTTCAGTGGTACTGTTCCTAATGTGGAGTCCAGTTTTGCATGAAATCTGTCCTTAAATTCAGGTTCTGTAGTTCCCTTCCCAATGGAAAAGTCACTCAGAATGAATGTTGGTGATCTGTTTGATAGTTGTTTGTACCAGTAGAGATAAGCATTTGCAGAGCTCATGAGGGTGTAATTACACAATAAAGTCACTTGATTTCCTTCAGCAGACGTCTTTTCTCTTAAAGGCTGATCAACACTGTCCTGTCCCCAGCACACTGAAAAAGATGGGATATAAATGAACAATCACATTTTAAGCAACTCAGATATTAAATAACTCAAGTGTACATGATGAAAGACTCTTCTTACCAGAAGCATTTATTATAAATAAAAGAGCAATAATAAGCCATTTTGTCATTGTTGCTCTGAGTTGAAGAGAGTGAGAGTCAGACAACTGATGTGAGTCTCTTCCTATGTGTGTTCAGCAACTGAGCAGTCTCACACAAGAAATTAAGACATGCTTCCCTCTGGTGGTAATTTTATTGTATTAAACACCTCAGTTTTTTAGAGTTCATTTATAAACTTTGGAATCATTTGTGATTATTTAATTATATAAACCATAAAGTGCAATGGCTGTTGACAGACTATGCATAATGTGACATTTGTGTAAAATTATATTATATATAAATCTCATCAGGATAGATCAGGTGACAGAATAATATGACCATGGACCACAAAACCAGTGATAAAGGGTCAATTGTTCTGAAAAAGCTGAATAAATAGGCTTTTTTCATTGATTTATGGTTTGCTAGCATAGGACAATATTTGGCCAAGATACAACTATTTGAAAATCTGCAATCTGAGGGTGCAAAAAAATCTAAATACTGAGAAAATCACATTTATAGTTGTCCAGATGAAGTTCTTAGAAATGCATATTACTAATCCCAAATTAAGTTTTGATATATTTATGGTAGGAAATTTACAAAATATCCTTATAGAACATGATCTTTACTTAATATCCTAATGATTTTTGGCTATTGCAATGTAAATAGTTTTCACTAGTTTTACAATGACTTGTAGTTTTAAGTTGATTTAGCATGAGTTGAAATGACTTGTATGTGTAAGTTGATTAAACTTAAAATTTTAAGGCCGTTGCTAAACTTAAGTTTTTAAGTTGAGAGTGGTGAAACTTTTTTTACAGTTTACAAACATACCCATGCTATCTAAGACTGGTTTTGTGGTCCAGTGTCACACATGATATTCAGTTAAAAGAATTTGAAGGATGATACATTCCTCTTAACACAGCCTCTATTACAAATCTGTATATCTGAATTGGGTTTATGACTTTTTTTATCTTAAAATATTTGTGATGTATGTCCATCTATAGAATTGGTTATGCATGTTTTGCATATTAATAACAGTCCACAAAATGCAAGATTATGTTGTGATGTAATTTACAAACAGTGTAACTAAACTCAGAATAAATCAGATGTAAAGTGACATTTATCAGATAGACCAGCCTTTTTTTTCTTCTTTTTCTTTACAATGAGGCTTACAACAGCATATTTAAGATGGTGTCTTGCACTGTATATGTAGATATCACCACCTTCAGGCTAAAAATATTTAGACCATCAGTGTCCTATTTGAGACAACATCCAATATTGTAAAAAAAAAAAAATAAAATTGCAAAAAAGTTGCTGTGTGTTAATCAGATTACACAGTATCTGAAAACACAGTTGTTGTTGTAGTTTTTTTTTTTTTACTGCTTTTTGAAGGTTCAGTAGAGTCACTGCTAAATTAAAAGTACGCCTGATATGACTTAAAGAAAAGTTTTTAAAAGTACATTTTTGATTTATTTGATTTTACCATTTTACATTTACATGTTTTTTAGAGGCTATTATAGGGCTGAGAATATATTACAGTATATGAGTAACACTTGGCAAAGCGGTTTTCTAGCATTTCTTTTTAGGCAATAACAACTTGAACTGTAATAAATATTTTGGTTTTTACACAGGCTTCATAACAGCAGAAGCAGTAATCGCATCACATCAGAGGTTGAACAACACTACTCAGATGCTCACACAATGTTTTTGTTTGAGTGCTGAGTGCATTTTAGTCACTGTGGTCTGCATAGCACAGTAGTACACAGCAGAGTCAGACACACGCACATCCTTGATTGTCAGTGGAAATGTTTTTGAAATTGTGTTGAGATTGCCACTAAATCTTTTCTTGAAATGGATGATAACAGTATCAAATTTGTCCAGCATGAATTCTGGAAATCCATTTGCTTTTTGCTGGTACCAGTAGAGAACTGGCAAAATATTAGTAGTTTCATATTGACAGCTGATTGTTACAGCTGATCCTTCGACAGTTTGAACTGTTGTATTTTGGTCAACAGTGTCTAGAGAATCACATCCTGTAATGTAATAAAAAACATCACTGATAAGGATCTCATTTTCATGTTAGAAGAAAGTTACACAATAATACAATCCTTACAAAATCTGACTTACCCCAGAAATAGTATGTGATAAAGATGACTACAATTCTTTGCCAGTTTGCCATCAAAATAATTGTTTAAATAAGCATTTAGATAAAATTGAGTCTTTTAAAGTTATGGTAGACTCTTGTTTCAGCCTCTGTCTGATAAAGTTGTAACACTGTTACTTACTCAAAGAGCTGCAGGAGGAGTCTGACTGCGCAGTATCTAAACATACACAGTGTGACTGTCTCCTCCTCCTGAAGGATTCTGGGTGCATTTTAACATCTTTTCAATGTTGGTTTTATTGTCCCCCTACATTTGTTGAAGCACTGACCCCTTATTTCAAATTGATGAATTAATGTAATTCTAGACATTGTTATAACTTGACATTGTTTTTGTATTTGGGTATATTATTTGAAGAAACTGTGAGAGAGAGACAATGTTATTCTCATCTTCTATATTACATATAAAATAATATTAAATATTTTCATTCCGCCTGCATTATAAGTCAGTTTTTACAATGTATTTGTATTTAATCTTAAAATGTTTATTTTTAAATGCATGTCCACACCTATTTCGATAGGTTTTGCAAATGTTTTGCATAATAATAGCAGTCCACAAAATATTATTTTGATCTGTCACTTTTTCCTTATTTTCCCTTTATAATTTAAACTAAGCTGCATCACTAAGCACACACAGGTGTTTCCACAAGTTTAATTATATTGTGTGAATTATAGATTGTGGGTTTGATGTGGCTTGAGATCAAAGTTAAAAATGAATTTAAGTTTTTGTACGGCTTCACATAGACTTTGTATCACTGGGCTCCAACTGCTAGAGCACAATAATAGAGAGCTGAATCTGACAGTTTTACACCATTAATAATAAGTTCAGTGGATGTTTCAGATGTAGTCATCTGAAAGCGAGGTTCAGCTGGGGTCCCAGTGTTACTCCATGCCCGAGCATCTTTCCACATTAAATACTGAGGTTCTCCATTAAGATACTGTCTGTACCAGTAAAGTGTAACTCTTCTGCTGGTTGTATCATATGTGCAGCTGAGGGTCACAGTCTCATCTTCCTTCACGACACTAGTTTCTTTATTCGGCTTAATCTGGTCTGCAGTCATCACACCTAAAACAAAGAAATAAGACAATTACTGAGTCAAGCTGCATAAAATTATTTCTTACACTGTTTTACTTTACATGACTATAATGAATAACGGGAGTCATACTGTACCTGGAGTCAGAATTAAAATCAGAAACAGGTATTTTACCATGTTTATAGGTGAGATCAGTGTATTGATGTTCTCTGTGCTCCAATTCTAATGTATTAGTTCAGTCCTCACAGAAGAGGTGTGTCTTCAAACTTTTTTTGTAAACTTTGATGGTTTCAGATGCAGGTGATTGGTTGGAGGTGACAGTTATGAACACAAGCAGAAGAGAAAAAGGAAATCAGAACGTATGTGATCAGGTTCTTTTGGACTGGTTACACATTCTGGGTCATAGTACTGCACAAAACACAATGGAAATGCTATAGATGTGCTCTTCTTGAGTAGAACTTCACAACTTGCGACTCCAGGTTCATCTTGAACTTCTAAATGACAAGATTCTGACTTGTTAACTGAAACGTTCAATGTTTTTAATTGTTCAGAGTGTTGTGTGGGCAGAGTTGGAGTTTTAATTTATTTTGTGAATTTTTTTTTTTTTGTTTTTTTTTGAGTGTTGAGTGTGTTTCAGACACGTCTCCTTAAAGACACCTTGAGGGATGCTGCCTCCCTGTGGTGAACTTATTTATTTCTAACCAACATTTTTATCCAAAGTAACTTACAAATGTGAAATACAGTCAGATAGGTGTGTTGTTTCGGAGATTGCAGTGTTTTGAGATGTTTGAAGATTAGGACATTAGTAATGAAACATTTTTTATTATTATTATTTAATTGAATTTAAATCAATTTATAATGTTTATAAGTGTCTCTGTCTTGTTTTATAACAATTGTCATGATGACACCCTGCAGCTGTATACACAGATTTATGGTTTGTCAAGAGAAATAGAAAAACATTTTAAGTTTGATTATATTAATAATATTTGAAAAAATAACATCATTTAAAATATGTGACGATAAAAAGACAAAATTTAAAAGTTAAACTTGGTAATGTTCCCAAGTTGTGAACACTCACACAGTTTTTGTATGAGTGTTAAGTGTGTTTCAGTCACCGTGGGCTGCAGAGCACAGTAGTACACAGCAGAGTCAGACACACGCACATCCTTGAACATCAGTGGAACTGTTCTTGATGTGGAGTCCAATGTTGTAGAAAATCTCTCTTTAAATTCATCCTCAGTAGTTCCTTTACCAACTGTAAATTCACTCAGAATGAATGTTGGTGATCTGTTTTGTAGCTGTTTGTGCCAGAAAAGGTATGCAGTAGGATAACTGGTAAAGTAATTGCAAAGTAGAGTAACTTGAGCTGTTTAATTTGCCATTTTTGTCATTTGTCTTGAAAGTTGTTCAACTTTGTCTTGTCCCCAGCACACTGGAAAATAGATCTACCCTTTAATCATGTGCAGATACACATAGTAAAGTGTAAATTATAAAATAATGTTCTTAACAAAATAATAAGCTGTGAAGAAAAGAGTAATAATCACCCACTTTGGCATTGTCTTAAAGGTGAAAATGAGAATATTTTATCAGAAATTTCCAGAAGTGTTTCCTTCTTACTGTATAGCCTCTGTTTCTCTTTATGTTTCAGAATCTTAAAGGTGGGGTATGTATTTTTTCAAAAAACGCTTTAGAATACTGAGTCGGGCCGATTACCAAACAAACTTGTAGCCAATCAGAAGTAAGGGGCATGTCTACTCGTGATGGGAAGGAGAGAGAGTGCTCAGTGAACAGGACGTTAGCCAAGCCGAGCGACAACAGAAAAATAGAGATGGCGAATTAAAAAACAAAAGAGGAAAACGTCTGCAGGAACAAAAGAAGGCTTACGATAAGGCAGCATTTCTCATTTCCAGTCCCCGAGATTTTTAACCAGGTTTAGATGAGCACTCTGGCCTGTCATTTCATTATTTCAGTGTTCTTGGCATCAAGGAACAGCTTTACCTGTTTTGCAGTGTAACATGGGCATTGTCTTGCATGAAAATTGCAGGCTGATTGGGAGATAGTTGCAGGGAAGAAGAACTGTACAGTATGTTGCTGAAGGAGGTTCTGTTAAATATTTGCATTCACTCTGCCATGTAGCTGTATAAGAGGCCCAACTTCTGTTGCAGAAAACATCCCCCCATGACACGTCCTTCTCCACCTTTCACTGACGACTTTACGCACTTGGAATTCAGTCTTTTCCCATCAGACCAAATAAATTAAACTTGCTCTCACTACTAAGGTAAACATTGGACCAGTTCTGCTCTCTCTACATAACATGCTCCTCACCAAAGGTGAGCTTAGCCATTTGATTCTTTCTGCTGATGAGAGGCTTGGTCACTTCAGATTGTGTTTTCAGTCCAACTTCTCTCGAAAACATGCCAAGACAGATACTTACCCTGTTCAGCACTAAACTGGAAAGCAATTCCAGCTGCAGTGTTGAACTGATTCCCCACTGAGCATTTCCACATTATCCTGTCTTCTCATGCATTTGTCTTACATGAATGACCAGCCTTTTTGGGGGTCTTTAATGAATTAGTGTCATTGTAAACCTGCAATATTCGAGAAATCACAGATGCTCAACTGCCCTTCTACTCCTGTTTGGATAACTTCAAATAGGACAAAGCAGTGACCTTGTAGGTTTTTCTACCTTTTTTATCTCCCCTGTATGTCCACAATTAATACAATTTCTTTTGCATTTTTTGCACATTAATAACATCCACAAAATGTTATTTTGATCTTTCACTTTTTCTGTCTTTTCCCTTTGTAATTTGAATTAAGCTGTATTGCTAACCACACACAGGTGTTTTCACAAGTATAGTTTTATTGTGTGAGTTATAGATTGTGGGTTTGATGTGGCTTGTGATCAAAGTGAAAAATTAATTTGAGTTTTTGTACGGCTTCACATAGACTTTGTATCACTGGGCTCCAACTGCTAGAGCACAATAATAGAGAGCTGAATCTGACAGAGTTACACCAGTTATAGTGAGTTCAGTGGATGTTTCTGATGTAGCCATCTGAAAGCGACGATCAGCTGGGGTCCCAGTGTAACTCCAATCCCGAGCCTGTTTCCACATTAAATACTGAGGTTCTCCATTATGATACTGTCTGTACCAGTAAAGTGTAACTCCTCTGCTGCTTGTCTCATATGTGCAGCTGAGGGTCACAGTCTCATCTTCCTTCACGACACTATTTTCTTTATTTGGCCTAATCTGGTCTGCAGTCATCACACCTAAAACAAAGAAATAAGACAATTACTGAGTCAAGCTGCACAAAATTATTTCCTGTTGTGTTTTTCTACTGTATATGACTACAGTGAATAACGGTAGTAAAACTGTACCTGGAGTCAGAATTAAAATCAGAAACAGGCATTTTACCATGTTTACTAGGTGAGATCAGTGTCTTAATGTTCTCTGTGCTTTAGTTGTAATGTATTAGTTCAATCCTCACAGAAGAGGTGTGTCTTCAGACTTTTTTTTTTTTTTTTTTGTGGTAAACCTGGATGGTTTCAGATGCAGGTGATTGGTTGGAGGTGACTGTTTGAACATAACGAGAAAAAAAAAGAAATCAGAAAACATTTGATCAGGTTTTGGACTAGTTACACATTCTGCATCATAGTACAGCACAAAAACACAATGGAAATACTATAGATCTGCTCTGCTTGAGTAGAACTTCAAAACTTCACGACTCTCATCTTCAAGTTTATCTTGAGCTTCTAAATATCTTGATTCTTTGTTTATTACTGATAAGATTTTGACTTGATAACTATGCATATGATAGCATATGATAATAAATTATTTTATGCTTTATTATATTTCTACTTAGTTTATAGTGTTACGTTGGCAAAGTTGCAGAGTTTTTATTTATTCTGTATGATTTTGTAAGAGTGTTAAGTGTGTTTCCTGTGACTGTGGGCCTCAGAGCACAGTAGTACACAGCGGAGTCAGACACATGCAGATTCCTGATCATCAATTGAACTGTTTTTGATGTTGTATCCAGTGTTGCAGAAAATCTCTTCTTAAAATCAGGCTCAGTAGTTCCTTCACTAAATGGATATTTATTCAGAATGAATGTCAGTGAATTGTTTGTTTGTTGTTTGTACCAGAAGAGATAAGGATCTGCACTTACATGTATATTTGTAGCTTTGGTAGTGTAATTACACATTAAAATTATTTCATGTGCTCATTGTTATTTCAGTGTTTCATTATGCTGTGAAGAATAGAGTAATAATCACCCATTTTCCATTGTTGAGATAGAGATTAAAGTTGTCTAGATGAAGTTCTTAGAAATGCATATCACAAATTTTTGAGTATATTTGATTTGATATTTTATATTTGATTCTAAAAAGCTTTGATATATTTGCGGTAGGAAATTTACAAAATATCCTTATAGAACATGATCTTTACTTAATAACCTTATGATTTTGGGCAAAAAAAAAATAAAATTGGCTATTGCACTGTAAAAAGTTTTCACTAGTTTTAACTTAAAAACTTAAGTTTAGCAGCTGGATTAAAATTTTAAGTTAAATCAATTTAAAACTACAAGTCATTTTCAATTTAGTACAATAAAGTGAGTTAAAATGACTTGTACTTTTAAGTTGATCAAACTTAAATTAAGGCAGTTGCTTAAGTTTTTAAGGATGAGAGTAGTGAAATTTTTTTTACAGTTTACAGTTGAGATCTCCAGATCTACATGGGTTTTATTTTCATTCAGTTTTCCAGAGAATCGAGGATCTAAATCTACAATTTTAGGCTTCTGTGAAACTTTCCCTGTCCCATGTAATATTACCAAAAGAAATTAAAGAGCTAAACCAGGATATTGTCGATACCACTGCAAACTAATTGCAGAGGAGTAGTTACAGGACAGAGTTATATTGTCCCCCTCTGTCCCAAACACCTCAGGTTGGACTGGTGTGATGACATTCCCAAAACTGACACCTGTGAATTAGATTTAATCATATTAACTTGACTGTCATGAATTAAAAAAGAAAAAAAATAATAATAATATGAAATAATAATGTAAGAATGTAAATATAAAAACTTACATGCAAGAGTACAGAACAAAAGTAAAAAGCTGAGCTCCATTTTGATGTGGATTAGTTCTGCCGCACAGACTGTTAGACAGCAAACACCCACAGAGGATGTCTCCAGATTGCACCTCTCCTAAAAACTACACTCCTATTGAAACATAATCATTCTTTGAATCCTTTACAGCAAACCTCAACACCAAACTGTCACAATTCCTAAACTAGAATTTACTAACTGACTACTGACTAAATAAAATAAATAAAAGTAAAATAAAATCTTTAATCTCTCTAAAGAAAAACATCTTAACCATCAATTAAGTGTAAAACCAACAGAAGGATAACACGAAGTGTTTAACAAGCACTTCAACAGTCAATTGTATGTACAGTATTATGCACATTTTAACATGTTTCCTCTACTGGTATAAGTTGGAAACACTGACATTCGTCTGGTGTGTTTGTCTACATACACAGTAAACTATACAATATTTATTCAAAATCACCCTTATTTGTATTTGCATTAAACTGGCTAATGAAATGTTTGCATGCTTCCTAAGCTCATATAAAATATCCACAAAATCTGAATAATTTTGTTTTTTCCAGAATAATAAATGATCATGTTAACTTCACTGTCCACAGAACAAGCTGTACAGAAACTTGACCCTATCCGAAATGCTCATTGAGGTTCATATCGGAAATCAAGATAGTGATATTCATAAAAGTGACACCTGAAAAACTAAATTCATAGTCTTGAATGTAAATAAGTTGTTTGTATTGATTTTTATGTTGTTGTTTTAAAAGGATTTAATTGATTTCGAATCATTTTAAATTATATCCTTAGGAATTTAGGGAGAATAATCTATAAAATGATCGTGTGAAACCATGTCATGCTTGCTAAATCATATTCACATGCCCTTGTGCAACCTTTTTAACCTTCTAAATTCACAGCTGTTACCACATTCACTGTTTGTGGTTTATAAAAACGTGATGTGTTTTGATACTGATTGATTAAAGACTCTTCAAAGCATTAATATCATGTGAGTTTTTGTAAAGCTTCTCAGGCATTTTGTATCACTGGGCTACTTCAAGTGCACAGTAATAGAGAGCCGAATCTGACAGAGTTACACTTTTAATAGTGAATTCAGTGGATGACTGGGATGTGGTTGACTGAAAACGGTCAGGTATATCCTCCTCTCTCCTCCTTGATCGAGCACCTTTAAACAGTAAATATTCTGGTTCTCTGTTTGGATACTGTCTGTACCAGTAAAGCCAAATATCATTGCTGCCTGTTTCATATGTGCAGCTCAGTGTCACAGACGCTCCTTCTTCTCTTGTTATATTAGTGTCTTCTTCTTTTGGTCCAATTTTATCAGCAAATCCACCTGAAATGCAATGAATCATATTTTTCAAATACCCTGATGTAATAATGTTTTAAAATAAAAATGATAGTTTAATTTGATTCACAAAATATAATTAATTATGATTAAAAGTATATTTACCCGAAACTGTGATGAACATCATGAGTAGCATCTGCTTCTCCTCCATCGTAACTGAAGTCCACTTTAAAGATCAGATTTTTAGTTTCTAGCACTTACTGTACCAAATTCAGTAATTTGATTATGATTTACTAGTTTATCAGTTCAAGTTATGCTGAATGTGGCTTTATAAAATGAATAACAATATGAGAGTAGCTGATGGGTGAATGAATTCACTGAAACTGGGTTTAGCTCTGTTGTGTATGAATAATGTGGGTGTGGGTTAGTGAAATATGATACATGTTCTGTGCTTTCAAATGTGTGTTTCATATAGAGGTCAGGTGCTTGTTTACTGTGCATAAAACAGCTTGTGAGAAATTGTTGCCCCCTTCTGTTGGAGCTCAAAACGGCATGTTTTTCCAGATGCTAAGTTCACTTTTTCATGTTGTTTGAACATTAATGTGTGTTGGCAGTGTATGTACAAATCCACCCTATAATGATAAAAATCCATGCCGTGGTTTTTAATTAATCTGTAAAAATAATATCCCCTTTTTTAAAACGAGCCGTTCTCAGATGCTTGTGGGTGTGGCGTCACACCGACAGAGGCTGCTCCCATGATAGTTGATTGACATGAGCTCTTACCTCAGACCAGCTGTCACAGTCCAGTAACTTTCCATGTTTTGATGCCAGAGCAGGGATGTAAGTTAGACAAGAATATCTCCAATTGAGCGATTGAGGTGTTGTGTTGCTGGATGTAATAATGAACATAGTGGTCGTCATTTACTCCCGACATCTGAGCCGCTGAAGATACAGTAGATTATGTTTGTTTGTGAAGGGAATGCGCCTCCCGATCTACAGTAGTCAACATTTGAAGTGGATCAAAAAGTTCATCAAAGTTGTCCTAAGACAAGAATGGGTATTGTTTTGGTTGTTTTTGGACAACTTTGATGAAAGGCTTTGATCCACTTCAAATGTTGACTACTGTACATATAACTGTCTATGTTTGTGCAAATCATTCATGATCCAGCTTCACTTACAGCAGAAGTGAGTATGAGCATTTTTTTTATGAATTTTTGCGATCGCCTTTCCTTATAACGAAGTAGTTAGGAAGTTTAGCGGCTAAACACGGCTAAACGTGGCTAAAGTAAACAAGATCGTCTTTCCACAGAGAGAAGAGAGGGGCGGGGTGAGCAGAGCTCATTTGCATTTAAAGGAACAACCCCTTAGAATGAGATGAGTTTTGCAGAGCTGATTTTGACAAGGTAAAAAGGGTGTTGTTTTACAAAATCATTGAGAATTTTTAATCAAAGTATATTAGAGACTTTTCATTAAGACCCTAAAGAATCATATCAACTTGTGGAAAATGGGCATCCAATGACCCCTTTAAAATGGTAAATGTGTTTGAGTTATTCATTGACATTTACTTTTAATTCCAACCATTTAATTGTTGTGCTCACACGTTATGAATAAATGTTTTTTTTTTGTTGTTGTTGTTTTGTTTTGTTTTTTTTTCTTCATAAAAGTGATAGTCTGTCTTCCACTTTGAGCTACAGAACATTTTCACAGTATGACAGTTTCTGAAGGATATTAGAATTTTTTAAAAAGTATTTTTTTTTTTTTTTTTTTTTTTTTTTTTTTAACATAAACCCTCATCCCCACCTTTCACATTCAGCCTTATTTAAACAGCTTTTTGCACAGCATGCAGTGGGTTTCCTTTCACTGTGGGCTCCAAAGCGCAGTAGTACAGAGCGGAGTCAGTGACAGCAGCAGAGGAGATCTTCAGATCCACACTACTGTTGTCTTTTCTCTCATGGATTGAGACTCCAGCAATTGGAGGATCAGCTTTAATAACTGTCCCATAGGAATCCATTATGAGGAACTTTGGTGGTGAACCTGAATATTGACGATACCAGTGAAGACTTTGAACAGTACCAGTGTAGTTACAAGAGAGTGTCAGACTGTCACCCTCAACAGCAAAGTGATAAGCACTGTATGGTGTGATGACTTCTGCCGTTCTGGAACCTGCATTTAAAGCCGTACATTTAAAGTTTGTTTTTGTTTTTTTTAAAAGGAGAAAAGAAAAGTACAACTAAAATGTATATCCTCTTTCAAATATGTTCATTGTTCATCTGCAGATGAGACAACATTTTAACAACAAAAACATGCAAATGACAAGAAAAAAGAAAATTAAGGGTCTGAGAGCTGAAATGGGATACTTACATGGAAGACAACAGAAAAAAACAAAAACAAGCAGCATCATTTTTTTTTTTCAGAATAATGTTTAAGTTCATCTGCAGGACAAACTGGTACTGAAGTAAACATTCATTCATTGCATAGCAGAGGTTGTCTGTAGCACCTCCTCTTAAAACAACAGTCCTGAATTCATGAAGCAAATAATCTCTCTCTGATCCTAAAGGGGATGTGTTCATGATGATCTTTATGGTGTATTTCAATAGTTTTCAGTCTGGTGACTGGCTCGAAGAGCAAAACATCCATAGACTTGCAACACAAGCTTGTCAATTTTCTATCTGTTTCAAATCCACAAATATTTAGATCACCTCTCAAAAGAATAAAACAAAGATATGTGAACAAAGTGCAAGTTTTGGCCATTTGCAATCCATATAAACCACCCACCTCTATATTTCAATCACTAAAAACAGCAGGATATTCGAAAATGTTTAATGTGTAAAACACTTAAAGTTCTTAAATGTATTAAAATTGATTCTAACATATTTGCTATGCATACTTTATGTGAGTTATTGTGCCAGTAAAGCCAGCTTACAATATTAAATGTTATTTGACATTAAATGTTTAATGTTAATTCCACTGTATGTGTAGGAGCTGGACATTTTTGCTATTGAGTCCAGCTGTGGCATATGTAAGCATATGAAAACATGTTTTTGTACAGTGTTATAGTGTTTCCTGTCACTGTGGGCTGCAGAGCACAGTAGTACCAAGCAGAGTCTGACACTTTAGCAGAAGAGATTTCCAGATCCACATGGATTTCTGTTTTTCTGTGTTTGATGTTTATTCCTGGAACAGGTGGATTAGCATTAATTTTTGTGTATGACAGACACACTATTTACTATCTCTCTAAAAAAAAAAAAAAGACAACATATCCATCAATTTAATACAGCTAAAACCATTAGAAGGATAACACAAAGTGTCTAACGAGTTCTACAACAGCAAATTGTATGTATTATGCACATTTTAACATGTCCTCTGACATTGACATTGATCTAGTGTGCTTGTCTACACAGTAAATCATACACTATTTATTCTAAAGCACCCCTAATTTGTATTTGCACTAAACTGGCTAATAAAATGCTTGCATGCTTCCTAAGCTCATATAAAATATCCATAAAATCTGAATAATTTTGTTTTTCCAGAATAAGAAAGGATCATGTTAACTTCACTGTCTACAAAACAAGCCCTACAGTTACTCGAGCCCATCCGAATGCTCATTGAGGTTAATATCTGAAACCAAGAGAGTAACATTCATGACACCTGAAGAAGAAAAGTCATAATCTTGAATGTGAATGCATTTTTGTATTGTTTTGTTGTTGTTTCACAAGGATTTATAATAATTAATAATAAATTCAGTGGATGAGTGGGATGTTGTTGCCTGAAAACCGTCAGGTATATCCTCCTCACTGCTCTTTGATCGAGCACCTTTATACAGTATATATTCTGGTTCTCTGTTTGGATACTGTCTGTACCAGTAAAGCCAAATATCATTGCTGTTTGTTTCATATGTGCAGCTCAGTGTCACAGACTCTCCTTCTTCTCTGATTATATTAGTGTCTTCTTCTCTTGGTCCAATTTTATCAGCAAATCCACCTGAAATGCAGCGAATCATATTTTAAAAATACCCTGATGTAATTATTTTTTTAATAGAAGTGATATTAGATTTAATGAATTGATTCACAAAATATAATTAATTGTGATTAAAAGTATATTTACCCGAAACTGTGATGAGCATCACAAGTAACATCTGCCTCTCCTCCATCTTAACTAAAGTCCACTTTAAAGAACAAATAGTTTATAGTACTTATCAAATTAATTCATTTGAATATTATTTATTAGTTTATTAGTTCAAATTATGCTGAGTGTGGCTTTATAAAATGAATAAAAATATAAGAGTAGCTGATATGGTTAAATGAATGCACTAAGACTGAGTGAAGTTGTGTCTGAATAATGTGGGTGTGGGTTAGTGAAATATGAAACATGTTCTGTGCTTTCAAATGTGTGTTTCTTATAGAGGTCAGGTACTTGTTAAATGTGCATAAAACAGCTTGTGAGAAAATGTTGCCCCCTTCTGTTGGAGCTCAGAACAGCATGTGTTGTCCACTTGCTTTAACGTGCTTTAAAATGGTAAATGTGTTTGAGTTACTGTTATTGACATTTAATTACAATAATTTGATTGTTGTGGTCACACACATTATGCATTAAACACATTTTATGTCTTCATAAAAATAATAATCTGCCTTCAATTTTCAGCCACAGAACATTTATGACAGATTCTTAAAGATCTACTAATATAGGAACTTTATAAGAAGTATCTGTGTGATGTTTTTAAAAACATAAACCCTCATCCCCACGTTTTACATTTAGCCTTAGTTAGTTTTTGTACAGCATGCAGTGGATTTCCTTTCACTGTGGGCTGCAGAGCACAGTAATACAGAGCAAAGTCAGTGACAGCAGCAGAGGAGATCTCCAGATCCACATGGATTTCTGTTTTTCTGTGATTGATGTTTATTCCTGGAATGGGTGGATTAGCTTCAGTTTTTACCCCTGAATATTCCAATATGAGGAACTGTAGTGGTGAACCTGCATATTGACGATACCAGTGAACACCACGAGCAGAACCGCTGTAGTTACAGGAGAGTGTCACATTGTCACCCTCAAGAGCAGATTTTCTGTCAGTTATTGGAGTGATGACTTCTGAGGCTCTGGAACCTGCAAATCAAAGTGGCGTTAAATGCAGTTTTCACTTCTGATGGAATAAAATGGTATTACTTTTAGAAAATTATACCTTCAGTTGATGACAGCAGTATTATAATATAGATCAACATGTTCACCCACTGAACTAAGAACAAACTAAAAACAGAGCAGCTGCTCCACACAGTGTTGTGTGATGTTCATCTTTACCCAACTGTATGCTGTATAGTGTCTTTGCTAAACTCCTCCTCCTGTCCTGACATCTGAAACACCTAAAAATAGATGAAATGTTCATTCATAGTTCTTTAAATACATGCTAATTTCTTTTAATTCTTTGTTTTTTGATAACATTTTATTCATACATGTGTTTTTAATGAGACTTCTTATACAACATAATATTATGAGAAAAGATAACCTAAGCTAATATGAGAAAAAGATGCAATATATGCTAAATTGTATTCACATGTCCTTATATGTAACCCTTTTTCACAGCTGTTACCACATTCCCCATTTGTGGTTTATAAAAAAAATGATGTGGTTTGATACTGATTGTTTAAAGACTCTTCAAAGCATTAATTTTGTGTACGTTTTTGTAAAGCTTCTCAGGCATTTTGTATCACTGGGCTGCCACATAAAGTTCACAGTAATAGAGAGCTGAATCTGACAGAGCTGCTTTTACAATCGTAAGTTCAGTGGATGAGTAGGATGCAGTTGATTGAAATCCATCTGGTATATGCTCACTTCTCCATGATCGAGCACCTTTAAACAGTATATATTCTGGTTCTCTGTTTGGATACTGTCTGTACCAGTAAAGCCTAATTTCATTGCTGCTTGTTTCAAATGTGCAGCTCAGTGTCACAGACTCTCCTTCTTCTCTGATTACATAAGTATCTCCTTCTCTTGGTCCAATCCGATCAGCAAGTCCAACTTAAATGAAATACATAATGGTATATATCATGATCTAATACAGAATTAACGTAAGTTGTGAGTTACTGTAGTTGTGAATAAAATACAGAATATTTACCTGAAACCGTGAGGAGTATCATGAGTAGCATTTGTCTCTCCTCCATTTCCTCAGCTTTAAATCTTGAGCTATAAATGGTTTAGTTTATAGTATTATTAAACTGATTAATTGGAAATTTGCAACAAATAAATTATGCTGAATGTGGCTTTATAAAATGAATAAAAATGTGAGAGTGGCTAATGGGTGACTGAATACACTGACTGAGTTTTTTGTGTACTAATAATGTAGGTGTGGTTAGTGAAACAGAACATGCTCGTTGCACTATATATCACTAGTATTTTACCCTTACACCCTCTAACTGCCTTTCAAACAGATCTAATAAATTTGATTTACCAAAATTACACAGAGCAAGTAAAAAATAGACTTTCACTAGGGTATTACTTTAATAATGATTAGTCAACATTCACTACATTCAATGTTTGAAATGAAGTGTTGATGGCACTACTTAATAATTATTGGTGAACATCAGTGAAATGCTTGTGAAACATAACTTGTGAGATTACGTTGCCCCCTTCTGTTGGAGCTCAGAACAGCATGTCTGTTTTCTACAATGGTAAATATGTTTGAGACACTTTTACTTGGTTTTCTTTTTGATTTGTCTGTGAACTTTCTAGAAGTATAAACAAAAATTATCCTCACATATAATTCTACAGGTTCTACAGAAAACTACCTTAAATAATATATATAAAGCATTGAGAAATGTATTTCTTTAGCAAGTTACTGATTTTTTTATTTATTTATTTATTTATTTTTTTGACGATACCACAAGCAAATATCTGTAGAAATATGCTGGAGTATTAATTAACTCACTGCATGATTAACATAAGTGAGGTTTTTGTACAGTGTTGTTTGTTTTCCTGTCACTGTGGGCTCCAGGGCACAGTAGTACATTGCAGAGTCTGTCACTTTAGCATTGGAAATCTCCAGATCCACATGGGTTTTCTTTTCATTCACTTTTCCAGAGAATCGAGGATCTAGATCTACAATTTTAGACTTTTGTGAAACTTTCCCTGTCCTGTGTAGTAGCATCAAAAGAAATTCAGGAGCTGAACCAGAATATTGACGATACCAGTGCAAACTAACTGCTGAGGAGTAGTTACAGGACAGAGTTATATTGTCCCCCTCTGTCCCAAACACCTCAGGTTGGACTGGTGTGATGACATTCCCAAAACTGACACCTGTGAATAAGATTTATTCATATTAACTTCAATGTAATGAATTAAAAAAGCACTAGAAACCAAAAAGAAAAATTACAATTAAAAAGATGAAATAATATGGAAATAAATAATAATATAAAAATGTAAATATAAAATTCTTACATGCAAGAGTCCAGAACAAAAGTAAAAAGCTGAGCAGCATTTTGCAGTGGATTAGTTCACCTGCCACACAGACTGTCATTTAGACAGCAAACCTTGCAGAGGATGTCTCCAGAAAGCACCTCCCCTAAAAGCTGCACCCCTATTAAAACACAGTGATCTTTTTGAATCTTTTACAGCAAACTTCAAACCGTGACAATTCCTAATCTGGAATTTACGAACATACTACTGACAAAATAAATAAAATCTGAAATAAAAAAATGTAATCTCTCTACAGAAAATAAACCCCAAACGTCTCACATCAAGGAAGTGTTTAGAATTTTTTTTCAGTCACATAGGCTAGTTTTGTTTATCATAAAATAATCCTGAAGCTCTGCCTTGGGTTCTGTTGATCAGCCTGTCTGGGATAATTTTGCAGTAATGACTGGCGTGCTGTGCATTTTCCCTTACCTAATGACAGGCAAATGTTTTTATATATAAGAGCTATATAGCTAAATTAATATTAAATCTAAAATTGAATAAAGGCGTACTGATTAACCCTGGATGTGATTTGCAGGGAAGATAGAAGGGATTCCTTGTCTCTAATTTTAATATTCCCCTTTTATCCACACTTCTGATAAATGTCTGAAATGTGTTCAAAATGTTTGACAGCTTCTATTCACGGGGTGTGTAAATTGTATAAATATAAGTTAATTGTTAATTGAGTGATGCAGCTTAAACCATTATTTTCTACATTGTCTAAATTTTAATGATGACATTCTCGTCATCCTCTTTTTGAAAATATCACACTTTTTTTAAATGCAGAAAACAAATCATACCCGTTTTTAACCATTGAAGGACTTATTAACAGTTAGCGTTTTCACTACGTCACAATTTTTGCACATTCACGCCAGCCGGAAGTTATTAACTATTAACGGTTTTCATGAGTTTGAACTGGAGAATGCAAAATGTTCGCTATTTCTTATCTGTTAACAACTGCTTACAAAGCCAAACGCGGAGATTAAAAAAGCGACGGGACTCGAAAAAAAGACAAGAGTGGGCATCAGAAAAGCTTTCCATCGCTGGAGGAGACTGGAAAACAGATGCAGAGCTTTCATTTTGTCTGCCTGACAGGTAAATGCCTTAACGTTACGTGGTCACTACGGTCTGGCGCTTGTTTGAAAGAGCTTGGTTAACTAACGGCTGGTTTCTCAGACAGGGCTTAAACTAAGCCAGGATAAGGCCATAGTTCAATTAGGTACATTAAAGTATTTATTATAAACATGCCTTAGAAAAAACATTACTGGTGTGCATATTGAGACAAAACAAGGGCACTGACATATTTCAAGATCAATCAATGCAAGTTTCTTACAGTTGAAACAGCCCAGACTTACATTTTAGTCTGGGACTAGGCTTAAGCCTTGTCTGTGAAACCAGGGGTAAATGTTTTTGCCAAAACAGTCACATTTTGATGTTCGTAATGATTTGAATTACAAACCCTGCAGTAAATAAGAACATACATAGATACAGGTTCTTGAAAGTGCTTTAATTTATTTTGTGCAAGAAGTTTTCTGGAAAAAAAAATCCATATTATTCCCGGTCCACTAATGTGTTATTTCACCAACATTTCATGGCCTATGCATACTAGCTTTCTTGATTTACGTTAATTACATGCATTTACGCGTTACATTAACTTGACGTTACATTAGCCTAAGCTCTTTTCAATAAAATCCATCCAAAAGTTAATGTCAGATCATTTTAGAATACAGTATAGGATGTACCAAATAATATTCAGTTTTATGCAAAACAGAAATACAAACAGAATATCAGATCTGTCATATAGCCAAAAAAAAAGCGTTTTTTGCATAGTTGTGTTTGACACATGAAAACTGTGTTACAAGGTAACATGATGTCACCTTGCTCTCACTTGAAATGTGTAAATTTGAAGTTAACCAATGACACTAAATATATAAATGACACTAATGATGACTAACTTGACTGCATACTTTTGTAATATTTCACAATAATCTTAGTCAGATGTCTGTGTGGGGCATTGAAAAGCTGTTTCTACAGCACAATAACACTATCCTGGTGCTCATTTGCTGCACTGGATTTTCAGGATTGTCTAACTAGGCTATAACTTCATAAGCTCATGGTTGAGTTTCACAGACAGGGCTTAGAATAAGCCAGGATTAGGCCATAGTTCAATTAGGACAATAAAGTAATATTATAAACATGCCTTAAACTATTACTGGTGTGCATCTTGAGACAAAACAAGGACACTGACATATCACTGACATATTTCAAGATCAATCAGTGCAAGTTTCTTTCAGTTGAAACAGCTCAGACTTAAATTTTAGTCTGGGTTTAGGCTTAAGCCTTGTCTGTGAAACCAGGGGCATGTCTACTTGATTAAAGTTAGAAGCTCAAGTAGGTTTTTGTTCAAGCTCTGAATATCCTGTTGCCGCTGTGGGCTGCAGAGCACAGTAGTACAGAGCAGAATCAGACACGTGTGGATTTTGAATCGTCAGAGGAACTGATCTTGAAGTAGAGTCATGTTTGGAGTGAAATCATCCCTTAAACTCAGTGGCTTCCTCTCCATCTCCAAATTTATGTCTGCGTAGAATATATTTTGGAGAGTCAAAACCGTATTGTCTGTACCAGAGTAGAGTAGGGTTTGAGCTTGTAGTATTGTATGTACAATGCAAAGTTACTGCATCTTCCTCTTCATATGCTGATTGGAAACTTTTCGGCTGTTTAACAGAGTCTTGTCCTCTGCATTCTGTGAGGAGAAAAAATTATTTTAGTAAATTTGTCTAGAAACTGACAGGTAGGAAAAATACATCCATAAAAAATGGTACATCACCCATGCAAGTTGCAAACAGGATTACAAGAGTTTCCACACAGCTTCTCGTGGTAATCATGATATAAAAGACACCCAGAAGTAAACAATGTTCTTGAATCTAACTGGAACTTGCTGAGATGCTCAAACTCCTTGTGAAGTCCTGACTATAAGAGTGGAGCTGTATATATTTGTTAAAACATCTCCCCCAAGTGGAGGAGAGCAGACATGCATGTCTAATGTGAGGTTCTCTTTTGAAGCCAGTACCCACACAATTAAATTATACTGCAGTGAGCATTAAATGTTTATGCGTTCTAACAAGTTCTAGCTAAAGAAATAATAATCATGCAATTTGATTTCCTCTGTTGTATTGTTATTTAGTCGATTTGTCATTTTAATGCCCTCTTTCATTTAAGGAATGTCTTTACACTCAAACTATAATCACAAATAAATATTGAGTTAAAATGAATATTAAAATAGAAATATTTTTGTATATCTATTTTGCTGTTGAGGATCACTGTTGTTTTTGTATGGAGTCGAATGATTTCCTTTCACTGTGGGCCGCACAGCACAGTAGTACAGAGCAGAATATGCCACTGCAGCAGGGAAGATCTTTATCTCCATGTGTTTAATATCTTTTTTGTTGAACATTTTTATCCCAGGAATCTGAGGAGTAGCATGTCTTATGATTCCAGACGTTTCCATTATGAGGAACTGAGGTGCTGATCCAGGGAACTGACAGTACCAGTATAAATCGTAAACCGTGCCAGTGTAGCTACAAGATAGGAAGACTTTTTCATCTGTTTTAGCAATTACAGTATTATTGTTGGGGTATATAATGTCTTCAGCATTAGTAACACCTGAAAACAATAAGGAGAGCAATGAGCATGTTTCAAAATCAGAATACAAAAATACAGGGAAACAATTTTAAAGTACTAATTAGCTGAATCTTACCTTGAAATGCTATTAGAAGATATTCTATTAATAGGACTACTGCAAATGTTGACATGATGCTTTGCCAGTCAGTAAAAAAGGCCAGGTTTACTGAAACAAGAAGTTTCTTATCGCACTGTTGGAAAGCTGCTCTATACTCCTCCTCCTTTTAAGTGTGTAAATCTGATGTGAGAGTAACTCTTACTCTAAAGTGCCTTTCATTTCACATTCAAATGGAGTATAAAGACTATATATTTTTTTTAGCTATTTTTAATTTTTTTTATTTAAAGCCAGTCAAAATAAACTATATACAGAGATTTAGATGTAGAAACTTTTAAGCTTTAAAAATGTAAAGTACGTTGCAGATGGTTGAATGGGTTGTAGTGACTTATGTATATTAATCACATGTTGCATAATGAAATCTAGTAGTGCTGAATGAAGCACGTTTTAATAGTTTTGTGTGATTTAACTGACATGCAAGATGTGTTGCATACCGCATTGTTTTTGTGCATTGTTTGGAGGTGTTTTAGTCACTGTGGGCTGCAGAGCACAGTAGTACACTGCAGAGTCAGACACACGCAGGTTCTTGATTGTCAGTGGAACTGAATTTGAGTCCAATCGGGCATCAAATCTGTCTTCATATTCAGAACTGTTGCTTGATCCAAGTTTGTATCTCATCAGCATGTACTCAGGAAGGCTATTAGAGCGCTGAATGTACCAGTAAAGGTATGGAGTTCGTTGAAGTGTTTTAAATTCGCAGTTAATAGTGACCTGCTGTCCTTCATTGGCGGTTGTTTTTTCATTTGTCTGATTAACAGTGTCCTCGCCAAAGCATTCTGTCAAGGCATAAGAACATGATGCATTTAAAATAAGCATGTTGTCAGTGACATTTAAATTGAAATGCAACAAACAGGAAAGTTCTTCTTATATAGTTGTGATTTCTTACCATATTTAAGGACAACAATGATTACAATGCATGCCCGGAAAATCATCTTTGCAAAGACAAAGACAAAAAAGACACTGATGAAGGGGAGAACTTTGTTTCTTCTAGTAACTCTGCAATTTGAGTGGTTGTTTTTAGGTCATATCATGGCACAGTAGGAGTAATGGGTTTATATTGCCATCTTCAGGATGAGTGTGATCATGCTTGACTTGCTTGATTTTAATTGATGAATGAAACTGAATTGAATAAATGAAAACTGTCATAATTTGCTTACCCTCATGTCGTTTCAAACCTGTATACATTTCTTTTTCTGCTGAACACAAAAGAAGATATTTTGAAGAATGTTGATACAGTAACCAAACAGTTTTAGTTCCTGTTGACTTCAGCTGTACAGTATGTCTGTAAATCTTATATTCTAAGTCAGCAATTTTTTCTGTAGATTCTGTTATGTAGGTTGTAATACCATTTAACTCTGCTGTTTCGTCATTTTTGACCGAAGCGTTTACATTTAGGTACATTTATTTATGTATTTTTTTTATGAAAAAATTTATCGGATTGGTGCAACATGTGGTAAAGGTCTTGGCACTTGCTATGTGAACACAAAAAAGGCATGGACATGATTTAAAAAAGTTAAATGGTTGTGAAATTACTGCATTGGAAACAAATGAGAAATTAATTTCAGCATTTTATTTTATTTTATTTTATTATTATTTTTTTTTTTTTTGAGATATCAACCTCAAACTTGATTTGATTAGATTTGACTGTTGGATTAATTGTGAATGTTTTGAAGTTCTGTTTTTGTCTGAGTGTTGAGTGTATTTCAGTCACTGTGGGCTGCAGAGCACAGTAGTACACAGCAGAGTCAGACACACGCAGGTTCTTGATTGTCAGTGGAACTGATGTTGAAGAGGTTTGTAGATTTGCATTAAATCTCTCCTTAAAGTCTTCATCCTCATCGCTTAATCCAGTGTTTCTCTTCAGCATATATTTTGGGGCTTGATTTGCTTTGTATTGGTACCAGTAAAGTGTTGGGAAAGCATTGGTTTTGTATGTACATTCAATAGTCATTGTTTCACCTGCAGTAGCAGTTTGAACTTTTGTTGGCTGAGTAACACTATCCTGTGCTTGACATTCTGAAAATCAATACAAAATATCTGTAATCTGTATCTATATTAAAAAGCTTAAAACTGAAATCATGAAATGGAGAATGTAAAACATATAGAAAATTTCTTTACATACCGAATGAAAATAAATAAAGAATGACTGAAAATGTGATCCAGACAGGCATTCTGTAACTGTTGCTGAGCTGTAATTTTTTTAAAAACGCTGTCAAAAAAGCAAAGTAGTGTGATTATGTTCTCTACAAGGTGATGTTGGTAACTTTAAACAAAGTTGAGCTCCACCCATTGGGAAGGTGTATACTGCACATCGACTGCACATCTTTTAGAACATCTTTGGTTTTAAAGTTAAATTTTTTTGTTAATCCTATTCAGAGGTCTTTTTCTGATAGATTAGAAGGATAGTTCCCCCAAAAATATTTATTATTATTATTATTATTATTTATTAACCTTCAGCCTGTTTCAAGCCTCTATGAATTTCTTTCTTCTGTTGAAAAAAAAAAAAAAAAAAAAAAATTCAAAGTATATTGGTAACCTAACAGTGGACTGTGAGTAAATAATGACTTTTCAGTTTTGGGTGAACTGTAACTGCACAAGTTGTTGTATACACATAGGGGCAGTGCATATCTTCATGCTTCAGTAAATGAAGCAAATGCAAATGTACATGGTGTTATAGTGATGACCACATCGTCTTAAAAGAGTGACTAAAAAGAGCATTGTTTATGAAAATAGAGAAGGGATTTTTGTGAAAGAGGAGCTCAAGACCTACCTTACTGGAGTATTACACAAGTTATTACAAGGTGACAATAAAATTTGTGTTGTGTGTTCATTAAATGTATATAAATTGTACTAATTTTAAATAAGAATATACAAATAAATGTACTTCTGCTATGATAGAGGAAATATAAATATCTGTACAAGTAAATTTAATATTTTTGTATTTTGTAAATATTTGTTTTTCAGGTTAATAACTAATGGTCCCAGCACTGGGGATGCACAAGTTAGTGCACTCTCAGGGCTGGGTTGCGGCAGGATGGGCATCCGGCGTAAATGTGCCAAATTGGCTGTGCGGATCACTCCGCTGTGGCGACCCCTGACAAAGGGAGCAAGCCGAAGGAGAGAGAGGGGTTAATAACTAATGGTGTAATTAACCAGTAATTAACCAATAAAAATAAAAAATATATCAAGTATCATCAACCAGCAGAAGGTGTAGCTCAGCACCATGTGTTTTTGTATGAGTGTTGAGTGTGTTTCAGTCACTGTGGGCCTCAGAGCACAGTAGTACACAGCAGAGTCAGACACATGCACATCCTGGATTGTCAGGGGGACTGATTTTGAAGTTTTGTTGTGATCTGCTTTAAATCTCTCCTCAAAGTCTTTGTCATTTTGTACAGTTGTAGCAAATATCATTATCATGTATTTGGGGATTCCATTCACCTTTTGTTGGTACCAGAAGAGATATGGGGATGGATCACTCGTTTCATATGTACAATTAATTGTTACAGATCTGCCTTCAACAGCAGTTTGAACTCTTGTATTCTGGTCAACACTTTCCTGAGAATCACATCCTGGAACAGAATTTAAAGCAAGATGAATTAACATTCTGCATGTTATAATATGGATTTGGAAACTCGAAAGCATCCTACTCACCCCAAAAATATGTTAGAAAGATGAAAAAATGTCTTCCCCAGTGTTTCATTATAATAACTGTAATGTGTAACTAACAGGAATGAAACGTTTAAATCCCCTGAGAGCACAGTTGTTTCAGCTTGTCTCTGATAAATCTGTTACTCAAACGAACCGCACTAACAGAGCAGTCGCACCAGGGTTTGTTTTAATCAAACCAAACGTGACAAGTGTGAACACACCCTTAAATATCATCATACTGTCAGTGGCTGGGAGGAGCTTGTTATGTTGTATGTTTTCTTTATAATTTATACACATTTCTGACTCTTAAAGATTTTCTTTTGATTTCTTTTATTGTCTTAGTAATCAGTAAGTACTTGACATGTTGAACCAATGTGTATAAAATATTGAAAGTGTATGTTGCCTCATACTGCTGGAATTATTAGTGGACACTCTCCATGTTGGTTCTTCAAGTCAAGTATATTTTGAATTATTTTATGTTTACAAATGTATTAATACAGTAGATGTTTCTCCGTGTTTATGCTTTTGATCAGATCGTTTCTGAAGACTTTTTCAGTTACTGTTGAGTTTTACTCAAATGATTAATAATGTGGACAGTTGGTGTATTGATTATTAGTAATTAGTATTAGTAATTAATGGGAGTGTGGCTAATGGCATCATGTCCAACCACTCCTCTCTCTCACCTGTATACTGTAGGTTTCTTTTGATTTTGTATGAGAGAGAGGCATCCTGTTAACACTGTGGGCCTTAAAGCACAGTAGTACACAGCAGAGTCAGACACATGCAGTCTGTGGATTGTCAGTGGAACTGATTTTGATGGTTTCACCTCAGAGTAAAACCTCTCCTGGAACTCTGTTCCGTTAATTCCTCCTCCATATGAATTCCTTTGTAACACAAGTTTAGCCGATTCATCTATTCTCTGTATGTACCAGAAAAGCTCTTGTGATGTTGAGGTTGTAGTATATTTGCAGTCCAATGTTACTGATTCTCCTTCAAATTGAATAACATGTTTCACTGGCTGATCAACTGTGTCATCTGATTGGCATCCTGTTAACACAAAAGAATAAATCTGTGACAAACAGCATTATAACATAGAAACAAAACCAATCATTAAAGAGTAATATACCAAACATACCAAGAATAACTAATCCTAAAATTATTAATGTCAGCCATAGTTTCATTGTTTGTTTTTCAAGGTGATAAAGTGGTACCCAAAGAATAGACAAATCAATCAGTGAGAACAAAGTAACTGAGAAAAGTGAGCGATTCAAACCAAGTACTATAAAAGGGAGGAGCTCACAACACTGTCAGATACTCCCTGTTTACAATATCAGTATAGAGTTGCATAGCTCCCTCTTCTGGATTCTTTATAGAACTACAGATGTTTAAGGAATTTATTTTCATGATTTAATTAATTTACTATATTGTTTATAAATACTTTGATTGTCTACATCACTGTATGGATGTGACATAATCAAACTGAATTACAAACAGCATGTATGTTCTAATATTTTTCTAGTTTGATGTCATATCCTATCCTATCCTCTCCACTCTAACATCAGAACTGTTCAGCAGGTGTTACACCATTCTGTTATTTACAGTCTCAGTGGTTTACAAAAGATGTACCTGTGGTATGATAAACATTTGATTACTGACATTTCTGTGGTTTGATACTCATTTGATTGCTGTTGTTCAAAGCAATAACAGTGTGTTTGAGTTTTTGTAAAGCCTCTCAGGCATTTTGTGTGACTGTGCGTCTACTCTTAGAGCACAATAATAGAGAGCTGAATCTGACAGAGTTACACCAGTAATAGTGAGTTCAGTAGATGTTTGGGATGTAGTTGGCTGAAACCGTTGATCTGTTTTATGCTCTCCACCATATGATCGAGCACCTTTCCACAGTAAATACTGAGGTTCTGTGTTGGGATACTGTCTGTACCAGTAAAGATAGATACGATTGCTGCTGGTATCATATGTGCAGCTCAGTGTCACAGACTCTCCTTCTCTTTTTATTATATTAGTATCCTTATTTGGTGTAATGCTGTCAGCAAACACACCTGCAATAAAATAAAAGACATAGCAATTGCACATTAAACCCTCAGCCCTTTCCATAAACCAAAACATCATTCTTGTCAAAAAAAAAAAAAAAAAAAACACATTGGAATAAAATATATTTACCTGAAATTGATATTAGAATCAGTAGAAGACATATCTCCATGTTAATACCTCAGTTTAAATGGTTCTGATCACAGCTTCAGGAGGTTTTGGTATTTGAGAGATTTATCCATATGCAAATTTGTAATAAATGAAATTATTGATTGAGATAGAGGCATGGATAAATGACTGCAGCGGGGAGGTGCTCTGCAGTTATGAATAGTGTGGGTGTGGTTAGTGACATCACAACCAATTGCTATCCTGTTTTATTTTATGTTGTAATTATACAGAGAATGTGTGAAGGGAAATACTTTAAATGTAATCAAATCAATACATATCAACCTTATAAAAAAGTGACTCTTTTTATGCAATCTGTTTTTACTGAGGATCTTAGAATAATCTGCTATAAATAATAATAATAATTGTTATCTTACAATTATTATTGCCTTACACTGTCATTAAACTATCACTGTTCTTACAGTTCATATTAGTAAATCTGGCACAGCTTCTAGTTTAATTCCCATTTCTTATTGAATATTTTAGCTCACATGACAAATCAGATAATGTAGTTCTGGTTTTGTAAATTTATAGATTAAGAATTTTTTTGTCTGCTTTTATTGAAATGTAAAACAAAAGTTTAATTTTTCTACAAAATGTCAAATTGATTTTGCTGTAAAACAGCAATTTGTTCTAGTTCTTTATCACATCTCCCCTTCCTTGTTTTCCTCATGCACTCCTAAATTGTTTAGCAGGTGTTACCACATTCTTGTTATTTACAGTCTCAGTGGTACATGTGGTATTATAAATGTTTGATTATCAACTTTTAAAGCAAGAATTGTGTGTGTGAGTTTTTGTAAAGCCTCTCAGGCATTTTGTATCACTGGGCTACTACTCTTAGAGCACAATAATAGAGAGCTGAATCTGACAGAGTTACACTCTTAATAGTGAGTTCAGTGGCAGTGTGGGATGTAGCCGACTGAAACCTACTATCTCGTGTATCAGCAGCTCCGCTGTATGATCGAACACCTTTATACAATAAATACTCAGGTTCTCGGTTTGTATACTGTCTGTACCAGTAAAGCAAAACATTATTGCTGCTTGTATCATATGAGCATCTCAATGTCACAGACTCTCCTTGTTTCCTGGTTATACTCTTATCCTCTTCATTCGGCCCAATGCTGTCAGAAAACACACCTGGAACCGATATAAGACACTTCAGAACCACAATCCTTTCAATGAAACTTAAAAGGAGACAAATCAAACATGCATGTAATTGATGTAAAATTTTCTCTGAAATTTTCAACTGAATGCAGTGCTGAACATGTTGAAGCTTTACCTGATATAATTATGCTGATCAATAAATATTTCTCCATTTTCATTTTTCAGATCTGAACTGTTTTTAATGAATGCACTGACAAACTGGTTTGCTTTATATTAATAATGTGGGTGTGGATTGTGATATTAAGACCTGCCCCCTTTTCTGCCAGAACACAGCAAGCTTTATATTTTATCTTGACTGTCATTTAATATTTGTTATTATTATTTAGCATTAATTACTCTGGTGAATTAAAAATATTGATATAACAAAATGAAGCTTTTGTACATTTACATGTGACAATGAATGAAGGATGATTGTATCACAAAATTAGGGGATCAGCACTGAATAAGGTTTTTGTTTAAGAGTTGAGTGTGCTTTAGTCACTGTGGGCTCCAGAGCACAGTAGTACACAGCAGAGTCAGACACATGCAGATTCTTGATTGTCAGTGGAACTGAATCTGATAACACTTCAGAGTGAAATCTGTCCTGGAACTCAGTGACCTGATCTCCTCCATATTTGTTTCTCCTCAGCATGTATCGAGGAATGTCATTTTCTTTCTGGATGTACCAGAAGAGATTTGGTGTTGCTGTTGTAGTTGCAGTAAATTTGCATTGTAATAAGGCTGATCCTTTTTCAGCTTCAGTTACATGTTTATCTGGCTGATCAACTGTATCAGGTCTACATTCTGCAAATATATGATAATCATGTTACAATGACACTATAAATAAATTGAAAAAAAAAAAAATAAAGTACATAATTCTTAAGTAAGTACATTTAAAGAAATGAACTTTACATACCAGGAATAACTAATGCAAAAATCAACACTTCCAACCATAGTTTCATTGTTTAATATCCAAGTAACATCCAAACAGTATGATGCAGTCCTGAAACTTTGGGTCTGTTATTCAAAGCCTTGGTGTTGTTAGTGATAATGAGGAGGAGCTCAGTGCATTGTCAGATGAACATAATTAACAAATGTAAATATAATGTGAATATCACCCTCTCCTGGTTTCTTTTATGTATTGCAAAAGGTTCAAGAGATATTTCTCATATTTACTTACACCATGCAAACATTTATGTGTTTATGAATCTATTATTAAATAACACTGTTTATGTTACTGGAATTATAAAAAAGATGAATAAAAATTATTATCGGCATATACCACCATTTTATTACATTGATATGTTATTGAAGCGAAAAATAACAATTGGGATATAATAATACTTTGCTCTGCTAATTAATGACCCACACATTTGGTCGTTACCATTATGGCCATTAAAGTTTGTCATCATTTAACATTTTATTCACTTTGTTAGTTCATTTTTCTTCTCCCAGCTCAGTTCATGAACCACTGTCTATTGTTCAACAGGTGTTACCATATCCTCACATTTATAGTTTCTGTGGTTTACAAAAGATATTTCTGTGGTTTGATGCTCATTTGATTGCTGATGTTCAAAGTAATAATGTTGTATGTGAGTTTTTGTAAAGCCTCTCAGGCATTTTGTATCACTGGGCTGCTACTCTTAGAGCACAATAATAGAGAGCTGAATCTGACAGAGTTACACCAGTAATAGTGAGATCAGTGGATGATTGAGATGCAGTCGACTGAAACCGCTGGTCATCTGGTGTATCATTATCACCGCTATTTGATCGAGCACCTTCATACAGTAAATATTCTGGTTCTCTGTTTAGATACTGTCTGTACCAGTAAAGATAAACATAATTGCTGCTTGTATCATATGAGCAGCTCATTGTCACAGACTCTCCTTCTCTTCTGATCATATCCTGGCTATCTGGACTAATGCTGTCAGCAAATGCACCTGAAATAAAATTTGAGACATCATTAAACCACCAGCAAGATATTATTGTTCAGTTACCATGTAATGTTAAAAGAGCAAATTATATTCACCTGAAACTACTGTGGTAATTACAATCACTAGTAGACATCTCTCCATGTTAACACCTCAGTTTAAGCTGATTTTGATAATAGTTCTTAGGTTGGCTATGTATTTTTTGAGGTTTATACATGTACTTATAAACTAAATTTGATGAGTGATAAAATGGATGCATAGATAAATGACTGCAGTGGGGAGGAGCTCAGCTGTCTGTGAGTAGAAGTGGGTGTGGCCAGTGACATCACAACCAATCCTCAATCCCTTTTTATTTCATAATGTAAATATAATGAGGATTGCTATTTATTTAATTCATGTGAACATCCTTTATTTTGTTTTGTTTGAGGGCTCAGTGCAATCACTACTGAATTAAAGAAAAGTCTTAAAGTATGCACATATATTTAGCCATTTTACATTTGCATGTATGTTGCTTTAGGAGTGTTTTAAAAAGGTAAGAACATATATAAGTAGTAATTGAAAAAGCAGTTTCTTAGCATATGTGACAAATGTGTCTTTTTTATTATTAATAAGATCAGATCAGAGGTTCAACAACACGTCAGATGCTTACTCAGGGTTTTTGTATGAGTGTTGAGTGTGTTTCTGTCACTGTGGGCTGCAGAGCACAGTAGTACACAGCAGAGTCAGACACACGCACATCCTTGAATGTCAGTGGAACTGATGTTAAAGAGGTTATTAGATTTGCATTAAATCTCTCCTTAAAGTCTTCATCCTCATCGCTTGATCCAGAATATCTCTTTATCATATATTTTGGGGCTTCATTTGCTTTGTGTGGGTACCAGTAAAGTGTTGGGAAAGCATTGGTTTTGTATGTGCAGTCGATAGTCACTGTTTCACCGGCAGTAGCAGTTTGAACATTTGTTGGCTGAGTAGCACTATCCTCTCCTCTGCATGCTGAAAATAAAATATGTACAATATGAATTAAGTAGCCTAAAAGTAAAGTCACTGAATATAAAATACAGACAATCTAATTACATACCTAAAGAAAATAAACAAAGAATGAGTAAATATATGATCCAAGCAGATATTCTGTAACTGTTACTGAGCTCCAAAAAAGCATAGTCTGATTGTGTACTGTACAAGGGAACTTTGGTAACTTTGAACAAAGTTGAGCTCCACCCACTGGGAAGGTGTATATTTATTATCATCTTATTTATCTATTTATCATCTTCTGGAACATCTCAATGATTTCAAAGTCCAATCTATTTTGTAAGTTTTGCTCAGAAATGTAATTTTTGCAAATCCTGACTGCTCTTTAGTTGCAGTAAACACATATGGGCAGTTCTATGGAACGTAGTTCAGTGCATATCTTAATGCTTCAGTTTAGGAAATTAGCAAATGCAGGTGTATATATTGTGTTATAATGATGTGATCAAATCATCTTCAGAAGAAGAAACGGTGACTAAAAAAAGCTTTGTTTATGAAAATATAGAAGGGATTTTTTGTCAGAGAAGAGCTCAAGATCTCTTCAAAATCATTACTGGAGTAAATGCTGGTCGCCCTCTTCTGCACTGCATGAGTTATAGCAAGGTGACAAAATTTGTTCATTAAAATTTGTATATAAATTGTAAGCATTGTAAATAAGAATATCAAAATGATAAATGTACTTTGATATGGTAGGGAAATATAAATATCTGTCAATGAAGTAATATATTTTTATATTTTATAAATATTTGTTTTTTAGCTTAATTACTAATAGTGAAATTAAGCAGTCACAGTGTTAATAGAAATAAAAAAAAATATATATCCAATATCATCAACCATCAGAAGTTGTAGCTCATCACCATGAGTTTTTGTATGAGTGTTGAGTGTGTTTCAGTCACTGTGGGCACAGTAGTACACAGCAGAGTCAGACACACGCACATCCTGGATTGTCAGTGGAAATGATTTTGAATTTTTGTCGTGATTTGCATTAAATCTCTCCTCAAAGTCTTTGTCTTTTTGTAAAGTTCCAATTATCATCATCATATATTTGGGGATTCCATTCACCTTTTGTTGGTACCAGAAGAGATACGGTGATGGATCACTGGTTTCATATGTACAGCTAACTGTTACAGATGTGCCTTCAACAGCAGTTTGAACTCTTGTACTCTGGTCAACACTTTCCCGAGAATCACATCCTGGAACAGAATTTAAAGCAAAATCAATTATTATTCTGCATGTTATAATATGGCAGATTTGGAGACTCAAAAGCATCCTACTCACCCCAGAAAAATGTTGAAAAGATGAGAAAATGTCTTCCCCACTGTTTCATTATAAAAACTGTACTGTGTAACTGACATAAATGAACTGTTTAAATCCCTGTTGTTTCAGCTTGTCTTTTGGTGAGCCTGGTTTAAATATCATCTTACTGTATATACAGTGGCTGGGAGGAGCTTGTTCTGCTGAATCAGTACATGTTTGTTCTGTTCTCTTCCTTTTTCTTTTCTTCCTTGTCTTCCATTTCTCAGTTTTTTGTTTGTTTGTTTGTTTGTTTTCTTTGTTTATACATATTTCTGACTCTTATATATTTTTTATTATTTCTATTAATGTCTTAATAAACAGTATATTACAACATGTTGAACCAAAGTGTATAAAATGTTAAAAGTGTATGTTACCTGATACTGCTATGAGAATTAGTAGTGGACCCTCTTCTTTGGTTCTTCAAATCAAGTATATTTTTGAAATTTACATTTACAAATTTATTAATCAATGCACTGTTTGTTTTAAGGAGTTTTCATGTGAATATTCACTTACTCTTTAAACACCTTTATACAATAAATACTGAGGTTCTTTACCAGGATACTGTCTGTACCAGTAAAGATAAACATAATTGCTGCTTTTCTCTTCTGATCATATTAGTATCCTTTTCATTTGGTTCTCTTAAAACTGCAGTTGCACATTAAACCATCAACCCTTTACATGAATCAAGTGCCATTCTTGCCAAAAACAAAATTTGATGATTAAAGCATAATTTTTATTCACCTGAAATGAGAATCAATAGCAGATATACCTCCATGCTGAAAGTTTTAATTGGTTTTGATCACAGCTTATATTGTTTTTTAAGTTCACACATGCAAACTTATGACTTGCATGCAAAAATATCTCTCCACTTATATTTTTTTAGATCTGAGCTGTTTTTAAAAGTAAATAGGTTAATGAATGCACTGAAGAACTGATATGCTTTATATTAATAATGTGGGTGTGGATTGTGATATCAAGACCTGCCCCCTTTTTTGCCAACACAGAGCAAGCTTTGTTTTTGATCTTGACTGTCATTAAACATTTATTCTGTTTTAACATTAATTACAATGGTGTACTGAAAATATCGATACACTAATAAAATGAAGCTTTTTGTGCATATACATGTGTGACAATAAATGAAGAAAAATGGATGATTGCATCACAAAATGGGGAACAGCACCAAATAAGGTTTTTGTGTAAGAGTTGAGTGTGTTTTAGTCACTGTGGACCTCAGAGCACAGTAGTACACAGTACACAGCTGAATCTGATGACACTTGTGAAATCTCTCCTTGAACTCAGTGACCTGATCTACTCCATATTTGTTTTTCCTCAGCATGTATTTAGTAATGTAATTTTCTCTCTGGATGTACCAGAAGAGATCTGGTGGTGGTGGTGTTGTTGCAGTATATTTGCATTGTAATGTGGCTGATCCTCCTTCAGCTTTAGTTACATGTTTATCCTGCTGATTAACTGTGTCTGGTCTATATTCTGCAAAAATATAATAATCATGTTACAATGGTACTAGAAATAATTATAAACAAATTAAATTAACATATTGTAACGAGGTGAACGAGACGAGAGGCGAGCGGATCCATATGCAAGCTTTTATTTGAAACGCGAGACAAAGACATGGTCGTACAGGCTGGGTCGAGACGGGAGCAGACAGGAATATCAAAGACAGTGGGAGAGAGTAATCCTATAAACGTGAGCAATAGTCCAAAAGGCAGGCGGCTAGACAGTCCAAACGAGAAACCAGGCGAGAGAACAAAACCAGGAACCAGGAACGAGGAACTAGGAAACGCTAACAATAACAACAACAGGAAAATACAACCAACCGTGAAGTGCACTGAAAAGGAGCGGGGTTTTTATAGGGCGCCTGATTGGTCACGGGGACTGACGCAATCAGAGCGGTGGAGGATGGGAGATACAGTCCGAGATGCAAAGCGACAGTCAGAGTGAGTGGGTGGGGCGAGAGTGACATCTGGTGGTGAGTAGACAACGGGACACCGACCAGGTTCGTGACATAGCCCCCCCCCCAAGGAGCGGCTTCCAGATGTTCGAAAGAAACAACAGTCCAGGGGAGCGGTGGGATGGGGGGGAAACAGGGCGAGGGCTGGAGGACCAGGTCCATGAGGGAAGCCCAGAGATTGAGGCAGGACCGACAGAGCAGGTACCCTCCAGGGTGGGGCCGGAGGCGGAGCAGGAGGCGCAGGAGCCCTCCAGGGCGGAGCCGGAGGCAGAGCAGGAGGCGCAGAAGCCCTCCAGGGCGGAGGTGGAGCAGGAGCCTTCCAGGGAGGGGCCAGAGGCGGAGCAGGAGGCGCAGGAGCCCTCCAGGGCGGAGCCGGAGGCAGAGCAGGAGGCGCAGGAGCCCTCCAGGGCAGAGCCGGAGGCAGGGCAGGAGGCAGAGCAGGAGGCGCAGGAGCCCTCCAGGGCGGAGCCGGAGGCAGAGCAGCAGGCGCAGGAGCCCTCCAGGGCGGAGCCGGAGGCAGAGCAGGAGGCGGAGCAGCCCTCCAGGGAGAAACAGGAATCTGCGTCACGGTCTGGGACCTGGGGAAAGCAGAGACAGAGGAGGCAGACAGAGTAGGGGGAAAAGGCGGAGCGGCCCTCCGGGGCGGAACAGGAGGCGGAGCGGCCCTCCGGGGCGGAACAGGAGGCGGAGCGGCCCTCCGGGGCGGAACAGGAGGCGCAGCGGCCCTCCGGGGCGGAACAGGAGGCGCAGCGGCCCTCCGGGGCGGAACAGGACCCCGCTTTACGATCTGGGACCTGGGGAAAGCAGAGACAAAGGAGACAAACAGAGAAGGGAGAGAAGCAGAGAGCTTGTAGGGGGACGCCACCTCCAAGGGAGGATCCACAGCCATGGCTGACACCTCTGGAGGTATTGGCGCAGCTTCTCCGACCAAGTGGCACTCTGGAACAGGCTTGTGACCAGGCGAAAACTCTGGAGCTGGCTTGTGACCAGGCGGGAGCTGGGGCGGAGCAGGAAACTGCGTTATGGCCTGGGATCTGGAAACGGCAGAGACAGAAGAGGTAGAAAGAATTTGGGGAGAAGCAGAGAGTCTGTAGAGGGACGCCGCCTCCATGGGAGGATCCACAGCCGAAGCTGACACCTCAGGAGGCATAGGCGCGGCTTCTCCCACCGGTGAGGCCTCTGGGTCTGTCTCGTGGTCAGACGGGACCTCTGGAGCAGACTTGAGACCAGACGGGACCTCTGGAGCAAACCTGAGACCAGACGGGACCTCTGGAGCACAGTGTGCAGCCCACACACACCAGATGGCAACCGCCATTAAAGGAAGAGCAGCAGCGGGAGGTTGTGGTGGGTCCAGTGCGCTGGCTATCCCGATAGGCCATGGTCTTGGGATGTCAGACGAGATGTGACTTGACTTGGGGTCGTTGGACTGGGCATGACCTGGCTCTGGGCCATCAGACGGGGCATGGTAAAGTTCTGGGTGGTCAGACGAGACGTGGCTTGAGTCTGGGCGGTCAGACGAGACGTGGCTTGAGTCTGGGCGGTCAGACGAGACGTGGCTTGAGTCTGGGCGGTCAGACGAGACGTGGCTTGGGTCTGGGCCGTCAGGCGGGACGTGGCTTGGGTCTGGGCCGTCAGGCGGGACGTGACTGGACTCTGGGCCGTCAGGCGGGACGTGACTGGACTCTGGGCCGTCAGGCGGGACGTGACTGGACTCTGGGCCGTCAGGCGGGACGTGACTGGACTCTGGGCCGTCAGGCGGGACGTGACTGGACTCTGGGCCGTCAGGCGGGACGTGACTGGACTCTGACTCTTGGAGATCAGCCCTGACATTGCTTGACGCAGGTACGACCGCCTTGACGTTGCTGGACTTGGAAGCTTGACTGGACGCTGAAGCTTGACTGGACGCTGAAACTGCATAATGACAGGACCTGACAACTATGCTTGACTCACGAGGATCTGCTGAGGCCTGGCTTGCTTCAGGAACAACAGCTGTAACGTGACTTGGCTCAAGAACGACAGCTGTAACGTGACTTGGCTCAGGAACGACAGCTGTAACGTGACTTGGCTCAGGAACGACAGCTGTGACTTGGCGCGACTCGTGAGGAACAGCGACTGTGTCTTGACCTGACCCTGTTGCTGGACCAGACTTGGAAGCTTGATCGGATGTAAATGCTTGACCGGACTTGGAGGCCTGACCTGACCTTGGAGCGGCAGCTGGAGCTTGACTTGACTCAGAAGATGCACCTGCAGCTTGACTTGGCTCTGCAGCTTGGCTTGGCTCTGGAAATGAAGCGGTGTCCTGACTTGTTCTTACAGGAACAGCAGCTGTAACATGACTTGACTTAGCAAGGACAGCAGCTGTAATGTGACCTGACTCGTGAAGAACAGGTGTGACTTGGCACTTGACGCTTGACTCGTGGAGAACGGCAGCTGTGTCTTGACTTGACTCAGGGATAGTCGCCGCGACATGGAGCGCCACTTTAGCTGCCCATACCGTCATTAGGGGTGAGTCCAGCACGTGGGCCATCATGAGGCGTGGCTTGGAGACAGCGACCCTCTTGTGGAGTGACTCTGGGATGGCGGCCATCTTGTGGGCTGGTTGTGGGAAGGCAGCCATGACAGGTGCAGGCCCTGGACGGGCAGGCATGGCGTGAGCAGGCCCTGGAGCGGCAGGCATGGCGTGAGCGGGCTGTGGCTTGGCTGGCGTGGCGTTAGCGGGCGCTGGCTTGACAAATGCAGGAAACATAGCTCCAGCTTGACTTGACACAGGAAACACAGCTGCAATCTGACTTGACTTGGGAAACACAGTTGCAACTTGACTTGACTTGGAAACTTGACTTGCCTCGGGAAAAGCAGCTGCAACTTGGGTAGACTTGGAAACTTGACTTGACTCAGGAAATGTAGCTGTAGCTTGACCTGACTTAGGAAATGCAGCTGCAACTTGACTTGACTTGGAACCTTTACTTGACTCAGGAAATGCAGCTGTAACTCCACATAGCTCTGGTATGGCGGCTGTGACGTGACGGAGCTCTGTTTCCGCCGCCATCTTGTGAACGGACTCCGCCGTCGCCGCCATTGCACGAGCGCGCTCCGACACGGACGCCATTTCACGAGCGATCCAGGCGGCAAACGTGTTCGTGGGATCGTGCTCCGGCATGACCGCCAATTTGCGAGGGGGACGCGCGGGCGCCATTACCGCGTTGTCGCGTTCCCTCTGCGCGACCCCCACGGTGCACGGCGAACCCACACACAACAGCGCAAAGTTCAGAAACGCCTTGAGCGACGAGCGCGGGCCCTCGCGTCTCAGTCGCGCACGGAGGGGCTGGTTCACGCCGTCACAGAAAATCTCAATTTTAATACAGTCCGGGAGGGTGGAGTAGTTGGAAATCGAAACAAACTCACGGGTATATTGTTCGAGGGTGTGGGATCCTTGTTTGATTCTGCATAGAGTTGTGTCTGTGTCCATATCTGAAGAATGTCCGGGGTGAAAGCTGCTGGATCCTGTTGTGACGGTTGGTTCTGTAACGAGGTGAACGAGACGAGAGGCGAGCGGATCCATATGCAAGCTTTTATTTGAAACGCGAGACAAAGACATGGTCGTACAGGCTGGGTCGAGACGGGAGCAGACAGGAATATCAAAGACAGTGGGAGAGAGTAATCCTATAAACGTGAGCAATAGTCCAAAAGGCAGGCGGCTAGACAGTCCAAACGAGAAACCAGGCGAGAGAACAAAACCAGGAACCAGGAACGAGGAAACTAGGAAACGCTAACAATAACAACAACAGGAAAATACAACCAACCGTGAAGTGCACTGAAAAGGAGCGGGGTTTTTATAGGGCGCCTGATTGGTCACGGGGACTGACGCAATCAGAGCGGTGGAGGATGGGAGATACAGTCCGAGATGCAAAGCGACAGTCAGAGTGAGTGGGTGGAGCGAGAGTGACATCTGGTGGTGAGTAGACAACGGGACACCGACCAGGTTCGTGACACATATTATTAAATAAAGAAACATACAGAAATTAACTTTTACTTACCAGCAATAACTAATGCAAAAATCAACACTTCCAACCATGGTTTCATTGTTTGATAGAGCAATATCCAAGCAGTATGATTCAATCCTGAAACTGTGAGTTTGTTATTCAAAGCCTTGGTGTTGTTAGTAATAGCAGTTAACAATGTAAATATAAAGTAAACATCACCCTCTCCTGTTTTCTTTTGTAAATTGCAAAAGGTTCAAAAGCCATTTCTCACATACACTGTGCCAATATTTATGTGTTTATAAATGTATTATTAAATAATACTGTTTATGTTACTGAAATTATAAAAAAGATTATTATCAGCATATGGCATTTTATTACACTGATATGTTATTCTTGGGGTGAAACATAATTTTTTGTTACGATTACAGCCATTACAATTTATTATCATTTTCAACATTATCAACATTTTATTCAATTTGCTAGTTCATTTTTTTTTTTTTTTTTTTCCAGCCAGTTCATAAACCACTGTTTATTGTTCAACAGGTGTTACCGTATCCTATCATTTATAGTTTCTGTGGTTTACAAAATATGTTTCTGTGGTTTGATACTCATCTGATTGCTGTTGTTCAAAGCAATAACTGTATGTGAGTTTTTGTAAAGCTTCCCAGGCATTTTGTATCACTGGGCTACTACTCTTAGAGCACAATAATAGAGAGCTGAATCTGAGAGAGTTAAACTTTTAATACTGAGATCAGTGGATGATTGCGATGCAGTCGACTGAAACCGCTGGTCATCTGGTGTACCCTTATGTGCACTATATGATCGAGCACCTTTATACAGTAGATAATCTGGTTCTCTGTTTAGATACTGTCTGTACCAGTAAAGATAAACATAATTGCTGCTTGTATCATATGAGCAGCTCATTGTCACAGAGTCTCCTTCTCTTCTGATCATATCCTGGTTAACTGGAATAATGTTGTCAGCAAATGCACCTGCAATAAAATTTGAGACATCATTAAACCATCAGCAAGATATTATTGTTAAATTCACATGTAATGCTAAAAAAGTTAATTATATCCACCTGAAACCAATATGACAATCAGAGGTAGACATCTCTCCATGTTAGCACCTCAGTTTAAACTGATTTTGATAAGTTTTAAGGTTGGCTATGTATTTTTTGAGGTTTATACATGTGCTTATAAACTAAATTTGATAAATGATAGAAATGGATGAACAGATAAATAACTGCAGTGAGGGAGGAGCTCTGCTCTCTGTGAGAAGAGTGGGTGTGGTCAGTGACATCACAATCCTTGATCCTATTTCATTTCGTTTTCGATCCTATTTCATTTTGTTTTTGTTTTTTGTTTTTTGTTTGAGGGCCCAATGCAGTCACTGCTGAACATGTTCTTGTATGAGTGTTGAGTGTGTTTCAGTCACTGTGGGCTGCAGAGCACAGTAGTACACAGCAGAGTCAGACACACGCACATCCTGGATCATCAGAGGAACTGTTCCTAATGTGGAGTCCAATTTTGCATGAAATCTCTCCTGAAATTCGGGCTCTGTAGTTCCCTTCCCAAAGTAAACTTCACTCAGCATGAACCTTGGTGATCTGTTTGGTAGTTGTTTATACCAGTAGAGATAAGCATTTGCAGCACTCATGAGAGTATAATTACACAATAAAGTCACTTGTTTTCCCTCGACAGAAGCCTTTTCTCTTAAAGGCTGATCAACACTGTCCTGTCCCCAGCACACTGAAAAAAATGGGATGTAAATTAACAATGAGATATTAAGTAACTCAAGAGATATTGAGATATTGAGTAACTGAGGTGTAAATGATTAAATACTCTTCTTACCAAAACCATTTGTTGTGAAGAAAAGGGTAATAGTAAACCATTTTGTCATTGTTGCTCTGCATTCAAGAGAGTGAGAGTCAGACAACTGATGTGAGTCTCTACTTATAGCAGATCTCACTGTCCTTAGTGGCTTCTCTTGACATTTTCAGTAACTGAACAGTCACACACAAGAAATTAAGACATGCCTCCCCCTGGTGGTGATTTTATTGTAATACATAAACAATGTTTAATGTTTTACATTTTTTACATTTTTTTTAAAAAGTATATACAATCTCTATGTATGTACTATATTTGTGTAATTGTGGATGTTCTGTTAGTGTATGAGTGTTGAGTCAGACACATCCTGGATTGTCAAAGGAGCTGATATTAGTAGATTTGCATGAAATCTCTCCTTAAAGTCTTCATCCTCATCGCTTGATCCAGCATATCGCTTAATCATATATTTTTTAGCTTGATTTACTTTGTATTGGTACCAGCAAAGTGTTGGGAAAGCGTTGGTTTTGTATGTACATTCAATAGTCATTGTTTCACCTGTAGTAGCTGTTTGAACTTTTGTTGGCTGAGTAACACTATCCTCTGCTCTGCCTTCTGAAAATCAATACAAAATATGTACAATATGAATTATTAAGTAGCCTAAAACTAAAGTCTCAAGAGGAGCTCAAGATGTCTTCAAAATAATTTCAAAGTACATGTCGCCCTCTTGCACTACACAAGTTATTGCAAGGTGACCGTAAAATTTGTGTTATTTGTGCATTAGAATTTGTAAGCAATTTAAATAAGAATATCAAAATAATGAATGTGCTTATGATATGGTAGGGGAAATATGAATATCTGTATCAGTCACTCAAGTAATATTTGTATATTTTATAAAAAAAATTTGTTAATAACTAATTGTGAAATGAATCAGTGTTTTAAATAAAAAAAATGTAGCTAATATATAGCAAATGTTATCAACCATCAGAAAATTGTAGCTCATCACCATGAGTTTTTGTATGAGTGTTGAGTGTGTTTCAGTCACTGTGGGCCTCATAGCACAGTAGTACACAGCAGAGTCAGATACACGCACATCCTGGATTGTCAGTGGAAATGATTTTGAATTTTTGTCGTGATTTGCATTAAATCTCTTCTCAAAGTCTTCGTCTTTTTGTAAAGTTGTACCAATTATCATCATCATGTATTTGGGGATTCCATTCACTTTTTGTTGGTACCAGAAGAGATACGGGGATGAATCACTTGATACATATGTACAATTAATTGTTACAGATGCGCCTTCAACAGCAGGTTGAACTCTTGTATTCTGGTCAACACTTTCCAGAGAATCACATCCTGGAACAGAATTTAAAGCAAAATGAATTCATATTTTGCATGTTATAATAAGGCAGATTTGGAGACTCAAAAGTGTTCTACTCACCCCAGAAAAATGTTGTAACAATGAGAAAATGTCTTCCCCACTGTTTCATTATAATAACTGTAATGTGTAACTGACAGGAATGAACTGTTTAAATCCCCTGAGAGCACAGTTGTGTCAGCTTGTCTTTGACCCTGTTTTAAAAATCATCTTACTATGCAGTCGCTGGGAGGAGCTTTTTCTTCTTAATCAGTACGTTAGTTAGTTAGCCGCTAAACTGGCTAACTAGCACGTTATTAGGAAAGGTGATCGCAAAGATTCATAAAAAACCCTTATACTCACTTCTGATTCAATCCTGAAACTGTGAGTTTGTTATTCAAAGCCTTGGTGTTGTTAGTAATAGCAGTTAACAATGTAAATATAAAGTAAACATCACCCCCTCCTATTTTCTTTTGTAAATTGCAAAAGGTTCAAAAGCCATTTTTCACATACACTCTGCCAAAATTTGTGTTTATGAATTTATTATTAAATTATGTTACTGAACTTATAAAAAAGATTTTTATCAGCATATGGCACTATTTCATTACACTGATGTTATTCTTGGGGTGAAACATAACAATTAGGATATTTTAAATCTTTGCTCTATTGCTAATTAATGACCATTTGTTTGTTACGATTACGACCATTACAATTTATTATAATTTTCAACATTATCAGCATTTTATTCAGTTTGCTAGTTCATTTTTCTTTACCAGCTCAGTTCATGAACCACTATTTATTGTTCAACAGGTGTTACCATATCCTCTCATTTATAGTTTCTGTGGTTTACAAAAGATATTTCTGTGGTTCAATACTCGTTTGATTGCTGTTGTTCAAAGCAATAACAGTATGTGTGAGTTTTTGTAAAGCCTCTCAGGCATTTTGTATCACTGGGCTGCTACTCTTAGAGCACAATAATAGAGAGCTGAATCTGACAGAGTTACACCAGTAATAGTGAGTTCAGTGGATGATTGAGATACAGTCGCCTGAAACCGGTGGTCGTCTGGTGTACCATCTATTCCACTATATGTTCGAGCACCTTTATACAGTAAATATTCTGGTTCTCTGTTTAGATACTGTCTGTACCAGTAAAGATAAACATAATTGCTGCTTGTATCATATGAGCAGCTCATTATCACAGAGTCTCCTTCTCTTCTGATCATATAGTCTGCCTTACTTGGTGTAATGCTGTCAGCAAATGCACCTGCAATAAAATGTGAGACATCATTAAACCATCAGCAAGATATTATTGTTAAATTACCATGTAATGTTAAAAAAGCAAATTATATCCACCTGAAACTAATACCACAATCAGTAGTACACATCTCTCCATGTTAACACCTCAGTTAACACTTATTTCGATTGTAGTTTTAAGGTTAGCTATGTATTTTTTTTTTTTTTTTTTAGGTTTATACATGTGCTTATAAACTAAATTTGATAAACGATAAAACAGATGCATAGATAAATGACTGCAGTGGGGAGGAGCTCAGCTAGAGTGGGTGTGGCCAGTGACATCACAACCAATCCTCAACCCCATTTTAGTTCATAATGAAAATATAATGAGGATTACTATATATCAGTTTGATTCATGTAAATGTCCATATTCATTAAATGCAGAGTTTTAAAATGAAATGGAATCAAAGCTTCATAATATCAGCATTTTATTTTTATTATTTTATTATTTATTTTTATGCCTGTGGTGCAGTGGTGGTGTTTTTTTTTGTTTTTGTTTTGTTTTGTTTGAGGGCTCAGTGCTGTCACTGCTGAACATGTTCTGAACAGTCACACACAAGAAATTAAGACATGCCTCCCTCTGGTGGTGATTTTATTGTAATACATAAACAATGTTTAATGTTTTAAACTATTTTTAATTATTTTTTTTTAGGTTAGGTTTTATTATGCTATTCAAATATATACAATCTCTATGTAGGTACTATATTTGTGTAATTGTGGATGTTCTCTTAGTGTATGAGTGTTGAGTCAGACACATCCTGGATTGTCAATGGAACTGATGTTAGTAGATTTGCATTAAATCTCTCCTTGATCTTTTATCATATATTTTGAAGCTTGATTTGCTTTGTATTGGTACCAGTAAAGTGTTGGGAAAGCTTTGTTTTTGTATGTGCAGTTGATAGTCATTGTTTCACCTGTAGTAGCTGTTTGAACTTTTGTTGGCTGAGTAACACTGTCCTCTGCTCTGCCTTCTGAAAATCAATACAAAATATTTACACTATGAATTATTGAGTAGCCTAAAACTAAAGTCACAAGAGGAGCTCAAGACGTCTTCAAAATCATTTCTGAAGTACATGTCGCCCTCTTGCACTACACAATTTATTGCAAGATGACCGTAAAATTTGTGTTATTTGTGCATTAGAATTTGTAAGCAATTTAAATAAGTATATCAACATAATGAATGTGCTTATGATATGATATGGGAAATATACAGATATTTATAAGTCACTCAAGTAATATTTTTATATTTTATAAATATTTTTTATGTTAATAAAACTATTTTTTTATTTTTTATGTTAATAAACTAATTGTGAAATGAATCAGTGTTTTAAAAAAATGTAGCTAATATATAGCAAATGTTATCAACCATCAGAACCATCACCATGAGTTTTTGTCTGAGTGTTGAGTGTGTTTCAGTCACTGTGGGCCTCAGAGCACAGTAGTACACAGCAGAGTCAGACACACGCACATCCTGGATTGTCAGTGGAAATGATTTTGAATTTTTGTCGTGATTTGCATTAAATCTCTTCTCAAAGTCTTTGTCTATTTGTAAAGTTGTACCAATTGTCCTCATCATGTATTTGGGGATTCCGTTCACTTTTTGTTGGTACCAGAAGAGATACGGGGATGGATCACTCGTTTCATATGTACAATTAATTGTTACAGATCTGCCTTCAACAGCAGGTTGAACTCTTGTATTCTGGTCAACACTCTCCAGAGAATCACATCCTGGAACAGAATTTAAAGCAAAATCAATGAATATTCTGCATGTTATATTATGGCAGATTTAGAGACTCAAAAGCATCCTACTCACCCCAGAAATATGTTAGAAAGATGAAAAAATGTCTTCCCCAGTGTTTCATTATAATAACTGTACTGTGTAGCTGACAGGAATGAACTGTTTAAATCCCCTGAGAGCACAGTTGTTTCAGCTTGTCGTTGAGCCTGTTTTAAATATCACCTTACTATGCAGTGGCTGGGAGGAGCTTGTTCTGCTGAATCAGTACATGTTTGTTTGTTTGTTTTCTTTGTTTATACACATCTGACTCTTATAGGTTAAGTGTTTTTATTGCTATTATTGTCCTAATAATCAGTAAGTATATGACAACATGTTGAACCAAAGTGCATAAAATGTTAAAAGTGTATGTTACCTGATACTGCTATGAGAATTAGTAGTGGACCCTCTTCATGTTGGCTCTTCAAATCAAGTATATTTTGAATCATTTTACGTTTACAAATGTGTTACTCAATGCGCTATTCGTTTTAAGGAGTTTTTATGTGAATATTCACTTACTCTGTTATTTTAAACGTTGACCTGAAAACAATGCAGTGAAGACTGCCATTAAGACAGCTCCTAAATTCAATGTTTTTTAATGTATGTGTGTGTGTGTGTTTTGGAACATTTTTTACTTAGATATATTTTATTTGTGTTTTAGTAAATAATTCTTTAAGTACTCTTGATGTTATTTACTTTGATCCTTTGATACTTTGTTACTTTGTTACTAAATAAGCAGGTGTTACCATATTGTGGTTTATATATTCCATGTGGGTTAAATGAAAGATAAATGTGGTTTAGAGTCATTTGATTGCTATTGTTCAACTTTGTGTGTGAGTTTTTGTAAAGACTCTCAGGCATTTTGTATCACTGGGCGTCAACTCGTAGAGCCCAGTAATAGAGAGCTGAATCTGACAGTGTTAGTCTTCTAATAGTGAGTTCAGTGGATGTTTGGGATGTAGTCGTCTGATAGCGAGGGTCTGGTATATCATAGCTGCTGTATGATCGAGCACCTTTATACAATAAATACTGAGGTTCTTTACCAGGATACTGTCTGTACCAGTAAAGATAAACATAATTGCTGCTTGTATCATATGAACATTTCAGTCTCACAGAGTCTTCTTCTCTTCTGATCATATTAGTATCCTTTTCATTTGGTTTAATGCTGTCAGCAAACACACCTGTAATAAACTTAAAATCCTTTCCATGAATCAAATGCCATTCTTTCCCAAAAGAAAATTTGATGATTAAAGCATAATTTGTTATTCACCTGAAATGATGAGGATCAATAGCAGATATACCTCCATGTTGAAAGTTTTAATTAGTTTTGATCACAGCTTATCGTTTTTGAGGTTCACACATGCAAACTTATCACTTACATGCAAAAATATCTCTCTATTTTCATTTTTCAGATCTGAGCTGTTTTTAAAAGTAAATAGGTTAATGAATGCACTGAAGAACTGATATGCTTTATATTAATAATGTGGGTGTGGATTGTGATATCAAGACCTGCCCCCTTTTTTGCCAACACAGAGCAAGCTTTGTTTTTGATCTTGACTGTCATTAAACATTTATTCTGTTTTAACATTAATTACAATGGTGTACTGAAAATATCGATACAATAATAAAATTAAGCTTTTGTGCATATACATGTGTGACAATAAATGAAGAAAAATGGATGATTGCATCACAAAATGGGGATCAGCACTGAATATGGTTTTTGTGTTGAGTGTTTTTTAGTCACTGTGGGCTCCAGAGCACTGTAGTACACAGCAGAGTCAGACACACGCAGATTCTTCATTGTCAGTGGAACTGAATCTGATAACACTTCAGAGTGAAATCTCTCCTGGAACTCAGGGACCTGATCTCCTCCATATTTGTTTCTCCTCAGCATGTATTGAGGAATGTCATTTTCTCTCTGGATGTACCAGAAGAGTTCTGTTGTTGTTGTAGTTGCAGTATATTTGCATTGTAATATGGCTGATCCTCCTTCAGCTTTAGTTACATGTTTATCCTGCTGATTAACTGTATCTGGTCTATATTCTGCAATTATATGATAATCATGTTACAGTGGTACTAGAAATATATATAAACAATTAAATGGTTATTAAATATATAAGCAAAGAAATTAACTTTACATACCAGGAATAACTAATGCAAAAATTAACACTTCCAACCATAGTTTCATTGTTTAAAAAAGCAATATCCAAGCAGTATGATTCAATCCTGAAACTGTGAGTCTGTTATTCAAAGCCTTAGTGTTGTTAGTGATGATGAGGAGGAGCTCAGTGCATCGTCAGATGAACATAGATAACAAATGTATGAAGTGAATATCTCCCTCTCCTGGTTTCTTTTGTATATTGCAAAAGGGTCAAAAGCAATTTCTCACATTTACTTAGACCATGCAAACGTTTGTTTATGAATGTATTAAATAATACTGTTTATGTTACTGGAATTATGAAAAAGATTATTATTAGCCTATGGCACTATTTCATTAGACTGATATGTTATCCTTGAGGTGAAACTACAATTAGGTTTTTAATCTTGTATGCAATAATGACCATTTGGTTGTTACGATTACTGCCATTACAATTTATTATCATTTAACATTTTATTCAGTTTGTTAGTTAATTTTTCTTCTCCCAGCTCAGTTCATGAACCACTGTTTATTGTTCCACAGGTGTTACCATATCCTCACATTTATAGTTTCTGTGGTTTACAAAAGATATTTCTGTGGCTTGATATGCATTTGACTGCTGTTGTTCAAAGCAAAAACATTGTGTCTGAGTTTTTGTAAAGCTTCTCAGGCATTTTGTGTCACTGGGCTGCTACTCTTAGAGCACAATAATAGAGAGCTGAATCTGATAGAGTTACACCAGTAATAGTGAGTTCAGTGGATGATTGAGATACAGTCGCCTGAAACCGGTGGTCGTCTGGTGTACCATCTATTCCACTATATGTTCGAGCACCTTTATACAGTAAATATTCTGGTTCTCTGTTTAGATACTGTCTGTACCAGTAAAGCAAAACATTATTGCTGCTTGTATCATATGTGCAGCTCAGTGTCACAGACTCTCCTTCTCTCTTGATCATATTAGTCTCCTTATTTGGTGTAATGCTGTCAGCAAACACACCTGCAATAAAATATAAGACGTAGCAATTGCACATTAAACCATCAGACCTTTCCATAAACCAAAACATCATGGTAAAGGCACCATTTGATTTTGATTTTTAAAGTGTAAAATATATTCACCTGAAATTGTTATTTGAATCAGTAGCAGGCATATCTCCATGTTAATTCCTTAGTTTAAATATGTTTAATCACAGTTTGATCACAGCCTAATGATGTATTGGAGGTTTTATAAACTTTTAAATAAATGAAATAAATGATTGAGATGGATGCACGGATGAATGACTGCAGTGGGGAGGTGCTCTGCTGTTACTAATAGTGTGGGTGTGGTCACTGACATCATAACCAATCATCTATCCCTTTATATTTCAAATTGCAATTATACAGAGGATTTGTGTATATCAATTTAATCGATGAGAACTACTTAAAGTCAAATCAATATTTATCAGTCTAATGAGAAGGTAACTCTTTTTATGCAATTTATACTAACTGTGGATCTTAGGATAATCTACATAAGGCAAACCATTGTATTACCATAATTAAACCAACATTGTTTTTGTAAATCATATTAATCTTTTGACACCGTTTCTAGTTTAATTCCCCTTTCTTATAGAATATTTTATTTCACATTAGAAGTGAAATAACGTACAGTAGTTCTGGTTTTGTAACATTCTAGATTTTTTTTGTCTGTTTTTATTTAAAGGTAAAACAAAAGTAAAAGTTTCACATTTTTCTATGAAATGTCAAATTTATTTTTCTGTAAAACAGCTGTTTGTTTTAGTTCATTATCATATCTCTCCTTCTTTTCATGAGCTCCTAAATTGTTCAGCAGGTGTTACCACATTCTGTTATTTACAGTCTCAGTGGTACATGTGGTATGATAAACGTTTGATTACTGAGTTTTAAAGCAAGAATCGTGTGTGTGTGTGTGTGAGTTTTTGTAAAGCCTCCCTGGCATTTTGTATCACTGGGGTCCTACTCTCAGAGCACAGTAATAGAGAGCTGAATCTGACAGAGTTACACTCTTAATAGTGATTTCAGTGGATGTTTGGGATGTAGTCGACTGAAACCGAACTGGTATATCCTCAAGTTCGTATGATCGAGCACCTTTATACAATAAATAGTGAGGTTCTTTATTAGTATACTGCCTGTACCAGTAAAGATAAACATAATTGCTGCTTGTATCATATGTGCATCTCATTGTCACAGACTCTCCTTGTCTCTTGATCATATTAGTATCCTTGTCCTTTGGTTCAATGCTGTCAGCAAACACACCTGCAATAAAATTACAATTGCACATTAAACCAGCAGCCCTTTCCATGAACCAAAATTCCATTCTCGTTAAAAACAGCATTTGATGATTAAAGCGAATTATATTCACCTGAAATGATGAGAATCAATAGCAGACATACCTCCATGTTGATACTTCAGTTTAAAAAAATTTCACAGTTCATACATGCAAATCTGTACACGACTGATGAATGAAATAAATGATTGAAATGGATACATAGATGAATGACTGCAGTGGGGAGGTGCGCTGCTGTTTATGAATAGTGTGGGTGTGGTCACTGACATCATAATTTATTTTTTTTTGTCTGTAAACTTGAAATTTGCTGTGTTAAGGTAGTCTAAGACACATTAAATATGAAAAATGTGTACACATTATGTACAGTAAATGTTCTTGACTTGTTCATTATTATATTGTCATTTCTCTATTCTCCTAAATTGTTCAGCAGGTGTTACCACATTCTGTTAATTTACAGCCTCAGTGCTGCATGTGGTATTATAAATGTTTGATTACTGGCTTTTAAAGCATGAATAGTGTGTGTATGAGTTTTTGTAAAGCCTCTTAAGCATTTTGTATCACTGGGCTGCTACTCTTAGAGCACAATAATAGAGAGCTGAATCTAACAGAGTTACGCCAGTAATAGTGAGATCAGTGGAGAATTGAGATGGAGTCGCCTTAAACCGACGATCCTCTGGTATACCCTTATTTCCACTATATGATCGGGCACCTTCATCCAGTAAATATTCTGGTTCTCGGTTTAAATACTGTCTGTACCAGTAAAGATAAACATAATTGCTGCTTGTATCATATGAGCAGCTCATTGTCACAGACTCTCCTTCAATTCTGATCATATTCTGGTTAACTGGACTAATGCTGTCAGCAAATGCACCTGCAATAAAATTTAAGACATCATTAAGCTATCAGATATTATTGTTAAATTACCATTAAATGTTGAAAGAGCAAATTATATCTACCTGAAATTATTATGACAATCACTAGTAGACCTCTCTCCATGTTGACACCTCAGTTTAAGCTGATTTTGGTAATAGTTTTACGGTTGCATGTATGCCTTTTTTTTTTTGAGGTTTATACATGTGCTTATAAACTAAATTTGATAAATGATAAAAATGCATGCAAAGATAAATAACTGCAGTGGGGAGGGGCTCTGCTGTCTATGTGGGTGTGATCATTGACATCACGACTAATCGTCAATCCCTTTTTATTATTTCATAACGTAAACATAATGAGGAACAATATATATCAGTTTAATTCATAGGAACATCCTTATTAGAGTTTTATAAATTAATGCAATCGAAACTTCACAATAGCAGCATTTTAGATAAAATGAAGCTGTTGAAATCTACAGTAGACTCTTGTTTTAGCCTCTCTTTGATAAAGTTGTTGTAACACTGTCACATATGCAAAGAGCTGCAGGAGGAGTCTGAGTGTACAGTATCTGAACATACACTGTGTGACTGTCTCCTCCTCCTGAAGAATTTTAAGTTTAGTTTAGTGACCTTTCAATGTTCTGATGTTTGTTTTCATTAATCTTTTTTTTTTTTTGCATGTATTGGTTCATGCACTGATTCTTTTCATCTTGTATTAATAGGGTCTCCATTTTAGCCTTTTCTTCTGTTTGAGTTTCTGTCTGTCATTGTTTTTTTTTTCTTTCTGAATATTTCTCTCTGATGGATCTTGCACTACTCTATTTTTTGCCAGTATATTCTTTACACATCAGTGGATTATTATCTTTAATAGTAAGGCAGAAGATCAATTAAATACAAAATGCATACAGTCCACTGCTGGTTTTCTAGTATTGTTTTTTTTTTCCAAGTTCCCAATGTAACCCTCATCACATAATGCCACATGATTTAAATCTAAATATAGAATTTTCCCTTTAGTTCTGTTTGTTCAGCAGGTGTTACCACATTGTATTTTCTTTACAGGCTCTGTGGTTTTCTAAAAGTTTGATTACTGACTTTCAAAGCAGTCATTTTGTATGTAAGTTTTTGTAAAGCCTCCCAGGCACTTTTAACACTGGGCTGTACAGACGGCTCATCACAGCACAGTAATAGAGAGCTGAATCTGACACAGCTGCTTTAGTAATAGTGACTGAAGTGAATGATTGGGAAGTTGTCGACTGAAACCTGTCATTTGATACATCTTCTTTATAGTTCCACGATCGAGCACCTTTATACAGTATAAATTCAAGTTTTTTGTTAGGATACTGTCTGTACCACTAAAGCAGAACATTTCTGCTGCTTGCATCATATGAACATTCAAGTGTCACAGACTCTTCTTCTTTCCTGATCATATTTGTATCCTTTTCACTTGGTCCAATTCTGTCAGACAGCACACCTGCAATTAAAAATCACTAGTACTTGACGATGTGTTGAAACAAAGTGTATAAAAGATTAAAAGCGTATGTTACCTGATACTGCTATAAGAATAAGTAGGAGACTTCTCTCCATGTTGGTTCTTGAGATCAGTACTGTTTTGAAAATATTTATAGATTGTTTTAGGAGTTTTTGTGGATATTCAGTTACTCTTATTTTAAATGTTGACCTTAAAGCAGTTCAGAGGTGGTCTGCTGATATTGTTATGTGGGTGTGGTTAGTGCCATCAAGACCGCTCCTATATTCAGTGTTTGTTTGTTTTTTGTTTTTTTGGAGATTATTCTTTAAATTATTTAATTTGTTAAATAGTCTTAATATTATTTACCTCCCTCACTCCCATTAAATAAGCAGGTGTTACCATATTGTGGTGTGTATATTTTCTGTGGGTTATATAAGAGATAAATGTGGTTTGGAGTAATACGATTACTATTGTTTAACTTTGTGTGAATTTTTATAAAGCCTCTGAGGCATTTTGTATCACTGGGCTGTTGCTCTTAGAGCACAATAATAGAGAGCTGAATCTGACAGAGTTACACTCATAATAGTGAGTTCAATGGATGACTGGGATGTAGTCAACTGAAAGCGTCTGTCTGGTATATTCTCTTCACGGTTCCTTGATTTTTTTCCAGTTACTGTTACCTCAGTTACTATACGTGGAGAGTTGGTCTGATGTTTAGTAATGTGGGTGTGGCTAATGACATCATGTCCAATCACTCCTCTCTTTTCCCTGTTTACTGTAGGTTTCTTTTGATTTTGAGAGAGACATTCTGTTAACACTGTGGGCCTCAAAGCACAGTAGTGCACAGCAGAGTCAGACACATGCAGTCTATGGATTGTCAGTGGAACTGATCTTGATGGTTTCACCTCAGAGAAAAACCTCTCCTGGAACTCTGTTCCATTAATTCCTCCTCCATATGAATTCCTTTGTAACACAAGTTTAGGCGATTCATCCGTTCTCTGTATGTACCAGAAAAGCTCTTGTGATGTTGGGGTTGTAGTCAATTTGCAGTCCAGTGTAACTGTTTCTTCTTCAAACTGAATAGCATGTTTAAGTGGCTGATTCACTTAAAACACCCTCAATTATATTAACATTTACTATATAACCATTATTTTTCTAATAAATTTCTAAATATATACAACTCTATCGAAATTATTTATTATCTATATGATATACGATCACAGTTTAAGTATACTTCTATGTAAATGCATAAACCGCTCTGTCAGCAGGCATTTCAGAATAGAACGAACAAAACAATATTAGTAATTCTGATATTACATACCAGTTGAGAAATACACTAAAATACGATGTTTTGTTTGTTATATTCCAGTATTCCAGAGAATGCTATTCAGTGAATTAACATTATCCCGTGAACTATTCTTCACTCTTTAGCCTATTAAACAGCTGATATGTTGATATGACTCCTGTCCTTTATTTATTTTCTCCATTTGAAAACATTCTACGTTCTACATGTATTTTGCTTATTGTTGCAGCTGATGTGTTTTATAAATAAAATGTTTTTATTGTTGTAATATGAAGATTTAATTTAACATGAAAGACTGCTAATTTTCAACACTTTTTAAGATGAGGAGGAGGAGGAAACAGCAAAGTGAAGTATGAACTTACTTCACTCAGTCACTGATTTACTTTATAACAGTAAATAAATATCGGTTCTGCATATCGGTTATCGGGCACATAATTAAGCAAAAAAAAATCAATATCGGTCGATCACTAGTTTCATTGTTTGTTCTTCAAGGTGATAAAGTGTTACCCAAAGAATAGACAAATCAATCAGTAACTGAAAAAAGTGAGCGATTCAGACAAAGTAGTATAAAAGGGAGGAGCTCACAACGCTGTCAGATACTCACTGTTAACAATATCAGTATAGAATTGCATAGCTCCCTCTCCTGGTTACTTTGATTGTCTACATTACTGTATGGAGCCATGCCAAGGACATGACATAAACAAACTGAATTACATACAGAAGTATGTTCAAAATTTTTCTAGTTTGATCCTCTCCACTCTCACGTACTTCAGAACTGTTCAACAGGTGTTACCACATTCTGTTATTTACAGTTTCAGTTTACAAAGATGTACTTGTGGTATGATAAACATTTGATTACTGACATTTCTGTGGTTTGATACTCATTTGATAGCTGTTGTTCAAAGCAAAAACAGTGTATGAGAGTTTTTGTAAAGCTTCTCAGGCATTTTGTATCACTGGGCTGCTACTCGTAGAGCACAATAATAGAGAGCTGAATCTGACAGAGTTACACTCGTAATAGTGAGTTCAGTAGATGTTTGGGATGTAGTTGGCTGAAACCGTTGATCTGTTACATCCTGTCCTCCATATGATCGAGCACCTTTCCATAGTAAATATTGAGGTTCTGTATTAGGATACTGTCTGTACCAGTAAAGATAAACATAATTGCTACTTGTATCATATGTGCAGCTCAGTGTCACAGACTCTCCTTCTCTCTTGATCATATTAGTCTCCTTATTTGGTGTAATGCTGTCAGCAAACACACCTGCAATAAAATGTAAGACATAGCAATTGCACATTAAACCCTCGGCCCTTTCTATAAACCAAAACATCATTCTCGTCAAAAACGCATTCGATTTTTAAAGCGTAAAATACATTCACCTGAAATTGTTATTAGAATTAGTAGCAGACATATCTCCATGTTAATTCCTTGGTTTTGATCACAGCTTTAGGAGGTTTTGGTATTTATTGTTTTTGAGATTCATCCATATGCAAACATTTGATAAACGAAATAAATGATTGAGATTGATGCACAGATGAATGACTGCAGTGGGGAGGTGCTCTGCTGTTATGAATAGTGTGGGTGTGGCCACTGACATTACAACCAATCAGCTATCCTGTTTTATTTTGTATTGTAATTATACAGAGAATTAGTTTATATCGATTTAACTCACGTGAACTACTTTAAATGCATTCAAATCAATACTTATCAACCTTATAAAAAGGTGACACTTTTTATGCAGTCTGTTCTCACTGTGGATCTTGGAATAATCTACATAAGATACCAGTTGTCTTACATCATCATTAAACCATCACTGCAGTTCATATTAATTCAGTCCACACAGCTTATAGTTTAATTCCCCTTTTTTATTAAATATTTTAGTTCACATGAGACGTCTGTAGTTCTGATTTTGTAAATCTATAGAATAAGATTTTTGTAAGTTTTTATTTTACTTATTTATTTATTTATTTATTTATTTTACAAAATAAAAAGTTTTTTTTTTTTTTTTTTTCTATGAAGTGTCATTTATTTTGCTCTAAAACAGAGTTAAAATCATTATCCCCCATTCTCTACTCTCTTCATGTGCTCATAAATTGTCCAGCAGGTGTTACTGCATTGTCATTTACAATCTCTGAGGTACATGTGGTATTATAGATATCTGATTACTGACTTTTAAAGCAAAAAATGTGTGTTTGAGTTTTTGTAAAGCCTCCAAGGCATTTTGTGTCACTGGGGTCCAACTCTCAGAGCACAGTAATAGAGAGCTGAATCTGACAGAGTTACACTCTTAATAGTGAGCTCAGTGGATGTATGGGATGTAGATGACTGAAACGGATCTGGTATATCCTCAAGGCTGCTGGATCGAGCACCTTTCCACAGTAAATACTGAGGTTCCTTACTAGGATATTGTCTGTACCAGTAAAGATAAACATAACTGCTGCTTGTATCATATGTGCAGCTCACTCTCACAGACTCCCCTTCTCTCTTGATCATATTAGTATCCTTGTCATTTGGTTTAATGCTGTCAGCAAACACACCTGTAATAAAATTGCAGTTGCACATTAAACCAACAGCCCTTTTCATGAATCAAAATTCCATTCTTGTCATAAACAGCATTTGATGATTAAAGTATTAACTATATTCACCTGAAATGATGAGAATCAATAGCAGACATACTTCCATTGGTTTTGATGTCAGCTTATCATTTTTGAGGTTCATGCATGCAAACTTGTACATGATTGATGAATAAAATAAATGATTGAAATGGATGCATAGATGAATGACTGCTCTGCTGTTTATGAATAGTGTGGGTGTGGTCACTGACATCATAACCAATCGATTCTCTTCTTTTCATGATGTAAATATTACAGGCAATAATGCATATTAAGTTAACTGATGTGAACTAAATATAGGCAATACTTATCAGCTTCATTGAATCTTTTTTTTTTTCCAGTCTCACTATCTATGAGGCAAACAGTTGTGTTAAAATTCTTATTAAACTATAATTCTTCTTTCTTGTAAAACACATATTTATCAATTTGACGTAACTTCTAATGTATCATTCTCAGTAGTTCACATAAGAAGTCAGATAACACCGCATGTTCTTTTTGTGTGAGTAAACTTGAAATTTTTGCTGTGTTAAGGTAATGTAAGAGACACTGAATATTCAAAATGTATATACAATACATACAGTAACTTGTTCTTGTTCATTATTATATTGCCAACTCTCTTCATGCACTCCTAAATTGTTCAGCAGGTGTTACCACATTCTGTTATGTATAGTCTCAGTGGTACATGTGGTAAACATAAACATTTGATTACTGACTTTTAAAGCAATAGTTGTGTGTGAGTTTTTGTAAAGCCTCCTAAGCACTTTGTATCACTGGGCTACTACTCTTAAAGCACAGTAATAGAGAGCCGAATCTGACAGAGTTACACTCCTAATAGTGAGTTCAGTGGATGTATCTGATGTAGTCGCCTGAAAGTGACGGTCTGAATTAGTAGCTCCACTATATGATCGAGCCCCTTCATACAATAAATACCGAGGTTCTCTGTTTGGATACTGTCTGTACCAGTAAAGATAAACATAATTGCTGCTTGTATCATATGAACATCTCAGTCTCACAGACTCTCCTTCTTTCCTGGTTGTACTCTTCTCCTCTTCATTTGGTCTAATGCTGTCAGAAAACACACCTGGAAGTGATATAAGACACTTCACCACCACAATACTCTCAATGAAACAAAAAAAATATGTTAATAATCAAACATGCATGTAATTGATGTAAAATTTATGTTTCTCTCTACTCACTGAATGCACTGCTTAACATGTTAAACTACTGTTTAAGAACTGTTAAAAGTGTGTTTTACCTGATATAATTATGAGGATTAATAAATATTTCTCCATTCTGTTTTGAAAATTGGACAATCCATCTAAATCAAAGGTTAATGAATGCACTGAAGAACTGATATGCTTTATATTAATAATGTGGGTGTGGACTGTGATATCAAGACCTGCCCCCTTTTTTGCCAACACACAGCAGGCTTTGTTTTTGATCTTGACTGTCATTTAACATTTATTCTGATTTAACATTAATTACACTGGTGTACTAAAAGTATTTATACAATAATAAAATGAAGCTTTTTTACATATACATGTGTGGCAGTGCATGCAAAAATGTAGGTTAGCACTGAATAAGGTTTTTGTGTAAGATTCTCGATTGTCAGTGGAACTGAATCTGATGACACTTCAGAGTGAAATCTGTCCTGGAACTCAGTGACCTGATCTCCTCCGTATTTGTTTCTCCTCAGCATGTATTTAGGAATGTCATTGGCTCTTTGGATGTACCAGAAGAGATCTGGTGGTGTTGTTGTAAATGTAGTATCTTTGCATTGTAATGTGACTGATCGTCCTTCAGCTTCAGTTACATGTTTATCTGGCTGATCAACTGTATCCTCTGGTCTACATTCTGGAAATATATGATAATCTTGTTACAAATGGTACTATAAATAAATATAAACAAATTAAATTAAATCATTATTAAATAAATAAATACATAAGAAATTAACTTTTTTATATGCCAGGAATAACTAATGCAAAAATCATCACTTCTAACCATGGTCTCATTGTTTGATAGAGTAATATCCGAGCAGTATAAATTAGTCCTGAAACTGTGAGTCTGTTATTCAAAGCCTTGGTGTTGTTAGTGATAATGAGGAGGAGCTCAGTGCACCATCAGATGAACATAATTAACAATGTAAATATAAAATAAATATCACCCTCTCCTGGTTTCTTTTGTGTATTGCTAAAGCCATTTCTCATATTAACTTACACTGTGTAAGCATTTAATTATGTATTTATGTATTTATTTATTTGGTAACTCACAGCATATTGACAAATAGTTCACATGATTTCACATATTAAAGCTATATTAATCAAGTCTTATTAAAATAATAAATTTCTATGTACAATCAGCACTTGGGGCTGAATGTAATATAGTCAGATATTCGAGATGGGAACTGTATTACTGTATTTTACAAGAATAATTAAACTATACTGTTTATTTTACCAACATTATAAATAAACATATAATTCATATTAACATATAACACTGCTTCATTATTTTCTCATAACCAATTTTATAATGTATATATAATGAGGAACAATGTATATCGGTTTTACTCGAGTTTTGAAGTGAATCTAAACTTAATAATTAATGGATAGTTCACCTAAAAACTGAATTAAATCAGGCATCAAATTTCTCCTTAAATTCAGCTTGGTGTGATCTGCTCTTCTGTGTCAGCAGTTGTTCTCATTTGGCTCAGTGTCTTTACTAAAGCATCCTGCATAGCGATGTAATTATACAATATATACAATGTGATATTAACATTACACTTAAAACATATAATTACAATTTTATGATGGTTTTATGATGCTTGTCTTTGTTTATGAAAGAAGGTTAAATTTGAGAAGTTAAACTGTAGGAGAATCATTTGTGGCAAATGTGTAGTCCATCTAGCAATATGATACTTCTATTAAGTGTGATTTAGGATGACAGAAGCTTTATAGCAGTGCTCAAAACTTTGATGCTCACACTGGGTTTTTGTATGAGTGTTGAGTGTGTTTCAGTCACTGTGGGCTGCAGAGCACAGTAGTACACAGCAGAGTCAGACACACGCACATCCTTGATTGTCAGTGGAAATGATTTTGAAGTTGTGTCGAGATTGCTGCTAAATCTATCCTTGAACTGCTTATCATTTGTACTGAATCTGTTCAGCATGTATTCTGGAAATCCATTTACTTTTTGCTGGTACCAAAAGAGATATGGCGATGAATCACTGCTTTCATATTGGCAGCTGATTGTTACATTTGCTCCTTCAACAGCAGTTTGAACCGGTGTATTTTGTTCAACACTTTCCAGAGAATCACAGCCTGTAATGTATTTCAAAACATCACTAATGAGGATCACATGTTCATATTAGAAGAATATTACAGAATAATACATTTCTTACAGAATCTGACTTACCCCAGAAATAGTATGTGATAAAGAATACTACAATTCTTTGCCAGTTTGCCATCATAATAATAGTTTAAATAGTCTTTTAGATGAAATGAACTCTTAAAATTGACAGCAGACTCTTGTTTCAGCTTCTTTTTGATAAAGTTGTTGTAACGCTGTCACATATGCAAAGAGCTGCAGGAGGAGTCTGACTGCACAGTATCTGAACATACACAGTGTGACTGTCTCCTCCTCCTGAAGCATTCTGGGTGCATTTTAGTGACTTTTCAGGATGTTTTTATCAGTCTCTTCACATACACTCTTTTTTAAGTTTGTTGAACTTAACTAATTTTAAAAGACACAGCAATCGACATATTATTAGAAGAAGCTATAAAAAAATCATTAAAAGATTGTCAGAGAGTTGTGTTTTTGTATGAGTGTTGAGTGTGTTTTAGTCACTGTGGGCTGCAGAGCACAGTAGTACACAGCAGAGTCAGACACACACACATCCTGGATTTTCAGTGGTACTGTTCCTAATGTGGAGTCCAGTTTTGCATGAAATCTGTCCTTAAATTCAGGTTCTGTAGTTCCCTTCCCAATGGAAAAGTCACTCAGAATGAATGTTGGTAATCTGTTTGGTAGCTGTTTGTACCAGTAGAGATAAGCATTTGCAGAGCTCATGAGGGTGTAATTACACAATAAAGTCACTTGATTTCCTTCAGCAGAAGTCTTTTCTCTTAAAGGCTGATCAACACTGTCCTGTCCCCAGCACACTGAAAAAGATGGGATATAAATGAACAATCAGAGTTTAAGCAACTCAGATATTAAGTAACTCAAGTGTACGTGATGAAAGACTCTTCTTACCAGAAGCATTTATTATAAATAAAAGAGCAATAATCAGCCATTTTGTCATTGTTGCTCTGAGTTGAAGAGAGTGAGAGTCAGACAACTGATGCAAGTCTCTCCTAATAACAGATCTCACTGTTCTTAGTAGCTTCTCTGGATGTGTTCAGCAACTGAACAGTCTCATACAAGAAATTAAGACATGCTTCCCCCTGGTGGTGATTTTAATGTATTAAACACCTCAGTTCACCTCAGTTTTTCAGTTCATGTATAAACTTTAGAATCATTTGTGATTATTTAATTAAATAAACCATAAAGTGCAATGGCTGTTGACAGACTATGCATAATGTGACATTTGTGTAAAATGATATTGCATATAAATGCATCTCATTAGGATAGATCAGGTGACAGAATAATATATGACCATGGACCACAAAACCAGTCATAGGGTTCGGAAAAAGCTGAATAAATAAGCTTTCCATTGATTTATGGTTTGTTAGCATAGGACAATATTTGGCCAAGATACAACTATTTGAAAATCTGCAATCTGATGGTGCAACAAAATCAAAATACTGAGAAAATCGCATTTAAAGTTGTCCAGATGAAGTTCTTTTAAATGCATATTACTAATCAAAAATTAAGTTTTGATACATTTACGGTAAATTTACAAAATATCCTTATGGAACATGATCTTTACTTAATATCCTAATGATTTTTGGCATTAAAAAATCTATAATTTTGACCCATACAATGTATTTTTGGCTATTGCACAGTAAAAAGTTTTCACTAGGTTTAACATAAAAACTTAAGTTTAGCAGCTGCCTTAATTTTAAGTTAAATGAACTTACAACTACAAGTCATTTCAATTCAGTACAATAAAGTAAGTTTAAATGACTTGTAGTTTTAAGTTGATTTAACATGAGTTGAAATTACTTGTACTTTTAAGTTGATTTGACTTAATATTTTAAGGGAGCTGCTGAACTTAAGTTTTTAAGTTGAGAGTGGTGGAATTTTTTTTTTTTTTTTTTTTTTTTTTTTTACAATGCAAGTAGTATACCCATGCTACTTAAGACTGGTTTTGTGGTCCAGGGTCACATATGATATTCAGTTAAACATCTGTTTTGTTGTAGTTTTAGATTCTTCTCAAGGCTCAACCTTATATAAAAATTTGAGGGATGATACATTCCTCATAACACAGCCTCTATTACAAATCTGTATATCTGAATTGGGTGTATGACTTTTTTATCTTAATGTTTTAGTTTGATTGCTTGTGATGAAACTGAAGTTGAAGAACACTATTCAGATGCTCACACAGGATTAAAGTATGAATGTTAAGTGTGTTTTGGTAATCTTTTTAGGCACAGTATCTGAATATACACAGTGTAACTGTCTCCTCCTCCAGAAGGATTCTGGGTGAATTTTAACAACATTTAAATGTTAGCACTACCCCACCCATGACTCTCCTCTCCTGATCCAGAGCCACCTTGAAGCAACCTTCTTTAAGAATTTGAGGGATTTTTTTTGTTGATTGTGTCCATCTATAGAATTGGTTATGCATGTTTTGCATATTAATAACAGTCTACAAAATGCAAGATTATGTTGTGATGTAATTTACAAACAGTGTAACTAAACTCAGAATAAATCAGATGTAAAGTGACATTTATCAGATAGACCAGCCTTTTTTTTTTTCTTTTTTTTTTTTTTTCTTTACAATCAGGTTTACAACAGCATATTTAAGATGGTGTCATGTACTGTATATGTAGATATCACCACCTTCAGGCTAAAAATATTTTTACCATCTGTGTCCTATTTGAGACAACATCCAACACTGTAAAAAAATTGTGAAAAAAAAAAAAAAAAAGCTAAAAAGTTGTGTGTAAATCAGATTACACAGTATCTGAAAACACAGTTGTTGTTGTAGTTTTTGAAGGCTCGGTAGAGTCACTGCTGAATTAAAATACGCCTGATATGATTTAAAGAAAAGTTTTTAAAAGTACAGAATTTGATTTTACCATTTAACATTTACATGTTTTTAGAGGCTATTATAGAGCTAAGAATATATTACAGTATATGAGTAACACTTGGCAAAGCAGTTTTCTAGCATTTGTAGGTAATCGTTTTAGGCAATAACAACTTGAACTGTAATAAATATTTAGGTTTTTACACAGGCTTCATAACAGCAGAAGCAGTAATCGCATCACATCAGAGGTTGAACAACACTACTCAGGTGCTCACACAATGTTTTTGTTTGAGTGCTGAGTGTATTTTAGTCACTGTGGTCTGCATAGCACAGTAGTACACAGCAGAGTCAGACACACGCACATCCTTGATTGTCAGTGGAAATGATTTTGAAATTGTGTTGAGATTGCCACTAAATCTTTCCTTGAAATGGATGATAACAGTATCAAATTTGTCCAGCAAGAATTCTGGAAATCCATTTGCTTTTTGCTGGTACCAGTAGAGAACTGGCAAAATATTAGTGGTTTCATATTGACAGCTGATTGTTACAGCTGATCCTTCGACAGTTTGAACTGTTGTGTTTTGGTCAACAGTGTCTAGAGAATCACATCCTGTAATGTAATATAAAACATCACTGATGAGGATCTCATTTTTATGTTAGAGGAATATTACAGAATAATACATTCCTTACAAAATCTGACTTACCCCAGAAATAGTATGTGATAAAGATGACTACAATTCTTTGCCAGTTTGCCATCATAATAATTAAATAAGCATATAGATAAAATTGAGTTGTTTAAATTTACGGTAGACTCTTGTTTCAGCCTCTGTCTGATAAAGTTGTAACACTGTCAATTATGCAAAGAGCTGCAGGAGGAGTCTGACTGCACAGTATCTAAACATACACAGTGTGACTGTCTCCTCCTCCTGAAGGATTCTGGGTGCATTTTAACATCTTTTCAATGTTGGTTTTATTATCCCCATACATTTGTTGAAGCACTGACCCCTTATTTCAATTTGATGAATTAATGTAATTCTAGACATTGTTATAACTTGACATTGTTTTTGTATTTGGGTATATTATTTGAAGAAACTGTGAGAGAGAGACAATGTTATTCTCAACTTATATATTACGTATATAATAATATTAAACATTTTCATTCCGCCAGCATTACAAGTCAGTTTTTAAAATGTATTTGTATTTAATCTTAAAATGTTTATTTTTAAATGCATGTCCACACCTATTATGATTGGTTTTGCAAATGTTTTGCGTAATAATAATAATAATAGCAGTCCACAAAATGTTATTTTGATCTGTGACTTTTTCCTTATTTTCCCTTTATAATTTGAACTAAGCTGCATCACTAACCACACACAGGTGTTTAATTATATTGTGTGAGTTATAGATTGTGGGTTTGATGTGGCTTGAGATCAAAGTGAAAAATGAATTTGAGTTTTTGTACGGCTTCACATAGACTTTGTATCACTGGGCTCCAACTCTTAGAGCACAGTAATAGAGAGCTGAATCTGACAGTTTTACACCCTTAATAATAAGTTCACTGGATGTTTCTGATGTAGTCATCTGAAAGCGAGGTTCAGCTGGGGTCCCAGTATCACTCCATGCCCGAGCCTCTTTCCACATTAAATACTGAGGTTCTTTATTAGGATACTGTCTGTACCAGTAAAGTCTAACTGCTCTGCTGCTTGTCTCGTATGTGCAGCTGAGGCTAACAGACTCATCTTCCTTCACGACACTAGTTTCTTTATTCGGCCTAATCTGGTCTGCAGTCATCACACCTAAAACAAAGAAATAAGACAATTACTGAGTCAAGCTGCAAAAAAATAATTTCTTACACTGTTTTACTTCACATGACTATAATGAATAACGGGAGTCATACTGTACCTGGAGTCAGAATTAAAATCAGAACCAGGTATTTTACCATGTTTATAGGTGTGTATTGATCAGTGTATTAATGTTCTCTGTGCTCAAATTCTAATGTATTAGTTCAGTCCTCACAGAAGAGGTGTGTCTTCAGTTTTTGGTTTCAGACCAGCATGTGATTGGTTGGAGGTGACAGTTGTGAACACAAACACAAGAGAAAAAATCATAAGATATGTGATCAAGTTCTTTTGGATTGGTTACACATTCTGGGTCATAGTACTGCACAAAACACAATGGGAATACTGTAGAGCTGCTCTTTTTGAGTAGAACCTCACAACATTACAAGGTTCATCTTGAACCTCTAAATGACTTGATTCTTTGGTTCCCCACAAATAGCACTTTGTTTATTACTGATATGATTCTGACTTGATAACTTAGAAATTATGATAAGTTTTTCTGATATATTTACTTGGCTTTTAGCATTGGCAAAGTTGGAGTTTTTATTTATTTTGTGTTTTTGCATGAGTGTTGAGTGTGTTTCAGTCACTGTGGGCTGCAGAGCACAGTAGTACACAGCAGAGTCAGACACATGCAGATTCCTGATCATCAGTGGAACTGTTTTTGATGTTGTATCCAGTGTTGCAGAAAATCTCTTCTTAAAATCAAGCTCAGTAGTTCCTTCACTAAATGGATATTTATTCAGAATGAATGTTGGTGATTTGTTTGATAGTTGTTTGTACCAGAAGAGATAAACATTGGTATTTGCAGTGTTGGTAGTGTAATTACACATTACAATTATTTGATCTGCTTCCTTTGCAGTCATTTCTCTTGAAGGCTGTTCAATTCTGTCTTGCCCCCAGCACACTGGAAAATAGATTTAACTATTAATTTTTTACACATATGAAGTAACTCGCATATAAAGAAATAATACATTGTAAAACATTATCTTTCTTACCAAAGTCCTGTGCTGTGAAGAAAAGCGTAATAATCACCCATTTTTCCATTGTTGAGATAGAGAGATTAGTATTTTAATGTGTATTCTTATGATTGTGCCTCTCTGTCTTGTGTGATTGTAGCTCTTGGTTTCCTTTGTGTTGCTCTTCCCTTGATATTTCAAGTGTTCTGCTCCTTAGACACGTCTCCTTAAAGACACCTTGAGGGATGCTGCCTCCCTGTGGTGAACTTGTGTATTTCTAACCAACATTTTTATCCAAAGTAACTTACAAATGTGAAATACAGTCAGAAAGGTGTGTTGTTTCGGAGACTGCAATGTTTTGAGATCCAAAGATTGACATTAGTAATAAAACTTTTTTAATTATTTGAATTTGAATAAATGTTCATAATGTTTATAAATGCAAAATGTATTTGTCTCTGTCTTGTTTTCCAGTTTTACAAATACAAATTCTTTATAACAGTTGTCATGATGACACCATGCAGCTGTATAAACAGATTTATGGTTTTTCAAGATAAATAGTAAGACATTTTAAGTTTGATTATATTAGTAATGTTTATAAAAATAACACCAGTTAAAATGTTTGACAATACAAAGACTTAGTAGTGTAAAAAACTTAGTAATGTTCCCAAGTTGTGAACGCTCACACAGTTTTTGTATAAGTGTTGAGTGTGTTTCAGTCGCTGTGGCTTTCAGAGCACAGTAGTACACAGCAGAGTCAGACACATGCACATCCTGGATCATCAGTGGAACTTCTCTTGATGTGGAGTCCAGTGTTGTAGAAAATCTCTCTTTAAATTCATCCTCAGTAGTTCCTTTACCAACTGTAAATTCCCTCAGAATGAATGTTGGTGATCTGTTTGGTAGCTGTTTGTACCAGAAGAGGTATGCAGTAGGATAACTGGTAGAGTAATTGCAAAGTAGAGTAACTTGAGCTGTTTCATTTGCAGTCATTTGTTTGAAAGGTTGTTCAACTTTGTCTTGTCCCCAGCACACTGGAAAATAGATTTACCCATTATTCATGTGCAGAAACATTAGTAAAGTGTAAATTCGTGTAAAGTGTAAATTAGTGTAAATTATAAAATAATGTTCTTACCTAAATCATAAGCTGTGAAGAAAAGAGTAATAATCACCCACTTTGCCATTGTCTTAAAGGTAAAAATTTCCAGAAGTGTTTTCTTCTCTTCTATAGTCTCTGTTTCTCTTTATGTTTCAGATTCTTAAAGGTGGGGTATGTATTTTTTCAAAAATGCTTTAGAAAACTGAGTCGGGCTGATTACCAAAACAAACTTAGCCAATCAGCAGTGAAGGGCGTGTCTACTCAAAATGTGGAGCATAGAGCACTCAGTGAACAGGAGGTTAGCCAAACTGAGCGACGACTGAAAAATAGAGATGGCGAATTAAAAAACAAAAGAGGAAAACCTCTGCGGGAACAAAAGAAGGCTTATGAGAAGGCAGCGCTGCTCAATTCCAGTCCACAAGATTTTTAATCGGGTTTAGATGAAGACTCTGGTCTGTCATTTCATTATTTCAGTGTTCTTTAGAGTTGGGGTACTCGGACTCGTACTTGGACTCGAGTCCGGTCTCGAGTACAATTTTTAGGCGACTCGGACTTGTCACTCCAAGTCCAGAGACAGTTGACGGAAATGTCACTGACTCGATGCATTATCACTAAAGTCTTGTCCAGTAGGCTACTTAAAAGCCTACGGGTTTATGTGCGCGCACACACTCAAAGCGCGATCACAGAACGCGCCTCTCAGTCAGTGTGCGAATACAGAGTTCTCTTTCGCTTTTAATAGGTGCTGTTATTGCTACACACATGCTCGTATTGGAGACTATTCATGTAAATAAAGTCGGTTTCGTCTTAAGTAAACCCGAACAGCTGGGAGATATACTGATGCGTCAAGATATTGGAAATGTGCGTCAGATCTTAAAGCGACAGTAATTAAACAACAAAAGAAAAAGAGAAACCACTCACTGTTCTTGGCTGAATCACTTATTAACTGTAATAAGAATTATCTTTAATGTATACAGTGAAGATTTAGCAGTTTATTTTAACATTTATTACTTCATGAAATGTCTGTAGTCTATTTCTGTAATAGCCTTTATATAGACCTACATAGAAAAAAAAAAAGAACTTACAAAAACCCTACAATTCTATTTTAAAAAGATTCTATTTAAAAAAATATTATTTCATTTGTATTTTTGATTAATATATGTATTAATACTTTTGCTTGTAAGTAATACTTGGAGTGTTTACTTGCCTTGAACTTGAGAATGTTTTACTTACATTAATTCTTTTTATATTAGTTGATTTTTTTTCTGTATTGAAATTATTATAATTTAAACCTGGTGGCAGTTTCTAGCTTGAAAGAAAAATAATTTTTCTAACATCTTTGCAGCAACAGTTTTTATGGGTCCAAAACCATCTTGGGTGTGCATGATTTTTTAATAATTAAATGGCCCATCATCAATTATTTCTTATATTTTGTAATTTATTGTAATTCATGTAACTATAAATGCATTCAAAAATAAAACAGGTGTGAGTTTGCAGTGACTTATGGAGAGTATAGGTACACTGTGTATACCATTGTAAAGACTAGGTTTATCCCTCACAACCTCATTTTCATTCAAGAAAAAAAAAAAAAAAGTCATATACAACCCAAAACACACACAGCCACAATCTGAAATAAAAGAGGTGCTGCAAGAGGCAACATGTTTTCTGCTCTTAAGGTCCCATTCACCAAGATACCTACTCCTTTACCCCCACCCTTGAATTTATACATTTACTACATTGATGAATAAAGTCAAGTCCTGCCCTATAATTTTTCACATTCTAAAACCTGTTTCACTCTAAAATATGTCACATTGCTTTGATCAGCCAACTTCTGTTGCATGACTTTAAGTTTGCTAAGCAGAGCATGGACACTTATGAGATGTTGTGAAATCAAAAATCAAAATGGCAAGATCCACTAGAGGTTTGCTTTTCTTACATTTCAACTGACATTGCATTTTTCTAGTTGTAAAGGTTAAAAACAGGGGTGCCCAAACTCGGTCTTGGTCCTTGGTTTAGCTCCAACTTGCCTCAACACACCTGCCAGGGGGTTTCTAGTATGCCTAGTATAAGCTTGATTAGCTGGTTCAGGTGTGTTTAATTGGGTCTGGAGCTAAAATCTGTAGGACACCAGCCCTCCAGGACAGAGTTTCGGCACCCCTGGATTAAAACAGTGTTAAGATACTGACAAACAGTAGTGTTTCCTTCCTGTTGGACTCAGACGGACTCGGACTTGAGTCCGACTCGGCCCATTTTGGACTCAGACTTGTCTCAGACTCGATTGGTAAAAGACTCGGACTCAACTCGGACTCAACTTAGGTGGATTCGAACCTAACACTAGTGTTCTTAGCATCAAGGCACTGCTTTACCTGTTTTGCAGTGTGACGTGGGCATGAAAATTGCAGGCTGACTGGGAGATGGTTGCAGGGAAGGAACTATATGTTGCTGAAGGAGGTTCTGATAAATATTTGTATTCACTCTGCCATGTAGCTGTATAAGAGGCCCAACTCCTGCTGCAGAAAAGATCCCCCCATGACACGTCATTCTCCACCTTTCACTGACTTCTTTACACACTTGAAATTCAGTCTTTTCCCAGTTTGACACAGAACACAATGTTTCCCATCAGACCTAAATAAATTCAACTTGCTCTCACTTACTAAAGTAAACACTGGACCAGTTCTCCTCTCTCTACACAACATGCTCCTCAGCAAAAGTGAGCTTAGCCTTTTGATTATTTCTGTTGATGAGAGGCTTGGTCACTGCAGATTGTGTTTTCAGTCCGACTTCTCTCGAAAACATGCAGAGACAGATACTTACCCTGTTCAGCAAACTGGAAAGCAATTCCAGCTGCAGTGTTGAACCGATTCCCCATTGAGTGTCTCCACATTATTCTGTCTTCTTGTGCATTTGTCTTACGTGAATGACCAGCCTTTTTGGTGGATCTTTAATGAATTAGTGTCACTGTAAACCTGCAATATTTGAGAAATCACAGATAGTCCAAACTGCCCTTCTACTCCTGTTAGGATAACTTTAAATGGGACAAAGCAGTGACCTTGAAATTTGGGAAATTATAGGTTGTTGTCTAATTTTGATCTCCCCTGTATGTCCACAATTAATACAATTTCTTTTGCATGTTTTGCACATTTAATAACATCCACAAAATGTTATTTTGATCTTTTTTTTCTTTCCTTTCCCTTTGTAATTTGAACTAAGATGCATCACTAACCACAAACAGGTGTTTTCACAAGTATAATTTTATTGTGTGAATTATAGATTGTGGGTTTGATGTGGCTTGAGATCAAAGTGAAAAATGAATTTGAGTTTTTGTAAGGCTTCACATAGACTTTGTATCACTGGGCTCCAACTCTTAGAGCACAATAATAGAGAGCTGAATCTGACAGAGTTACACCAGTAATAGTGAATTCAGTGGATGTTTCTGATGTAGTCATCCAAAAGCGACGATCAGCTGGGGTCCCAGAGCTACTCCAATCCCGAGCATCTTTCCACATTAAATACTGAGGTTCTTTATTAGGATACTGTCTGTACCAGTAAAGTCTAACTAGTCTGCTGCTTGTATCATATGCGCAGCTGAGGGTCACAGTCTCATCTTCCTTCATGACACTAGTTTCTTTATTCGGGCTAATCTGGTCTGCAGTCATCACACCTAAAACAAAGAAATAAGACAATTACTGAGTCAAGCTGAACAAAATTATTTCCTGTTCCATTTTTCTACTGTATATGACTACAATGAATAACGGTAGTCAAACTGTACCTGGAGTCAGAATTAAAATCAGAAACAGGCATTTTACCATGTTTACTAGGTGAGATCAGTGTATTAATGTTCTCTGTGCTTCAGTTGTAATGTATTAGTTCAGTTCTCACAGAAGAGGTGTGTCTTCAGACTTTTTTTTTTTTTTTTTTTTGGTAAACTTTGATGGCTTCAGATGCAGGTGATTGGTTGGGGGTGATGGTTTGAACATAAGAACAAGAGAAAAAAGAAATTAGAAAGTATGTGGTCAGGTTTTGGACTGGTTACACATTCTGCATCATAGTACAGCACAAAACACAATGGAAATACTATAGATCTGCTCTGCTTGAGTAGAACTTCAAAACTTCACGACTCTCATCTTCAAGTTTATCTTGAACTTCTAAATAGCTTGATTCTTTATTATTACTGATAAGAGTTTGAATTGATAACTTATAAATTATGAATAACATTTTATTATGTTTCTACTTGGTTTGTAGTGTTATGTTGGCAAAGTTGCAGAGTTTTTTACTCATTCTGTATGTTTTTTGTAAGAGTATTGAGTGTGTTTTAGTCACTGTGGGCCTCAGAGCACAGTAGTACACAGCAGAGTCAGACACACACACATGCTGGATTGTCAGTGGAACTGTTTTTGATGTTGTATCCAGTGTTGCAGAAAATCTCTTTTTAAAATCCAGCTCAGTAGTTCCATCACTATATGGATATTTATTCAGAATGAATGTTGGTGAATTGTTTGATTGTTCTTTGTACCAGAAGAGATAAAAACCTGTATTAGATGAGCACTCTGGACCGGCCATTTCATTATTTAAATGTTCTTAGCTTCAAGGAACTGCTTTACCTGTTTTGCACTGTGACATGCATTGTGTTGCATGAAAATTGCAGGCTGATTGGGAGTAAAGGATGCTTTCAGGGAAGGAACTGCATGTTGCTGAAGGAGGTTCTAATAAACATTTGCATTCACCCTGACAAGTGTCTGTACTGTATAAGAGGCCCAACTCCTTCTGCAGAAAACATCCCCCAAACCATGACATTCCTCTTCCACATTTCACGTACTTTTGTACGCACGTGGAATTCAGTCTTTTCTCAGTTTGATGCAGAATGAAATGTTTCCCATCAGACCTAAATAAATTAAACTTGCTCTCACTACTAAAGTAAACATTGCACCAGTTCTGCTCTCTCTACACAACATGCTCCTCAGCAAAGGTGAGCTTAGCCTTTTGATTCCTTCTACTGATGAGAGGCTTGGTCACTGCAGATTGTTTTCAGTCCGACTTCTCTCGAGAACATGCCAAGACAGATACTTACCCTGTTCGGCACTAAACTGGAAAGCAATTCCAGCTGCAGTGTTGAACCGATTCCCCATTGAGTGTCTCTACGTGATCCTATCTTCTCATGCATTTGTCTTACATGAATGACCAGCCTTTTTGGGGAATCTTTAATGAATTAGTGTGATTGTAAACCTGTAATATTTGAGAAATCACAGATACTCAAAACTGCCCTTCTACTCATGTTAGGATAACTTCAAATAGGACAAAGCAGTGACCTTGAAATGTAGGAAATTATAGGTTGTTCTTTAATTTTGATCTCCACTGTATGTCCACAACTATTACAATTGCTTTTGCAATTTTTTTCATATTAATAGCAATCCACAAAATGATATTTTGATCTTTTGTTTTTTTTCCCTTTGTAAGGTAAAGTAAGCTGCATCACTAACCACCCACAGGTGTTTCCACAAGTTTAATTATATTGTGTGAATTATAGATTGTGGGTTTGATGTGGCTTGAGATCAAAGTGCAAAATGAATTTGAGTTTTTGTACGGCTTCACATAGACTTTGTATCACTGGGCTCCAACTCTTAGAGCACAATAATAGAGAGCTGAATCTGACAGAGTTACACCAGTAATAGTGAGTTCACTAGATGTTTCTGATGTAGCCATCTGAAAGCGACGATCAGCTGGGTCTCCAGTTCTACTCCAATCCCGAGCCTCTTTCCACATTAAATACTGAGGTTCTTTATTAGGATACTGTCTGTACCAGTAAAGTCTAACTGCTCTGCTGCTTGTATCATATGTGCAGCTGAGGCTAACAGTCTCATCTTCCTTCACGACACTAGTTTCTTTATTCGGGCTAATCTGGTCTGCAGTCATCACACCTAAAACAAAGAAATAAGACAATTACTGAGTCAAGCTGCACACAATTATTTCCTATTCCATTTTTCTATTGTATATGACTACAATGAATAACGGTAGTAAAACTGTACCTGGAGTCAGAATTAAAATCAGAAACAGGCATTTTACCATGTTTACTAGGTGAGATCAGTGTATTAATGTTCTCTGTGCTTTAGTTGTAATGTATTAGTTCAGTCCTCACAGAAGAGGTGTGTCTTCAGACTTTTTTTTTTTTTGGTAAACTTTGATGGCTTCAGATGCAGGTGATTGGTTGGAGGTGATGGTTTGAACATAAGAACAAGAGAAAAAAGAAATCAGAAAGTATGTGGTCAGGTTTTGGACTGGTTACATATTCTGCATCGTAGTACAGCACAAAAGACAATGGAAATACTATAGATCTGCTCTGCTTGAGTAGAACTTCACAACTTTACGACTCTCATCTTCAAGTTTATCTTGAACTTCTAAATGGCTTGATTCTTTGCTTCCCAATAAACAGCACTTTATTGTTTATTATTGATAAGGTTTTGAATTGATAACTTATAAATTATGAATAACATTTTATTATGTTTCTACTTGGTTTGTAGTGTTATGTTGGCAAAGTTGCAGAGTTTTTTACTCATTCTGTATGTTTTTTGTAAGAGTATTGAGTGTGTTTTAGTCACTGTGGGCCTCAGAGCACAGTAGTACACAGCAGAGTCAGACACACACACATGCTGGATTGTCAATGGAACTGTTTTTGATGTTGTATCCAGTATTGCAGAAAATCTCTTTTTGAAATCAGGCTCAGTAGTTCCTTCACTAAATGGATATTTATTCAGAATGAATGTCGGTGAATTGTTTGATTGTTGTTTGTACCAGAAGAGGTAAACATCCATATTTGTAGCTTTGGTAGTGTAATTACACATTAAAATTATTTCATCTGCTTCATTTGCAGTCATTTCTCCTGAAGGTTGTTCAACTCTGTCTTGCCCCCAGCACACTGGAAAATAGATTTAAATATTTATGATTTACATATATTGAGTAACTCGCATATAAACAAAACAAAAAGATGGTAAAAGATTATCTTTCTTACCAAAGTCTTGTGCTGTGAAGAATAGTGTAATAATCACCCATTTTCCCATTGTTGAGATGGAGATTAATATTTTAATGTGTATTCTTATGATTGTGCCTTTCAGTCTGATGTGACTATAGCTCTTGGTTTCATCTGTGTTGCTCTTCTCTTGATATGTCAAGTCTTCAGGTCTGTAGGCACATGTCTTCTTAAAGACACCTTGAGGGATGCTGCCTCCCTGTGGTGAACTTATGCATTTCCAAACAACATTTTTATCCAAAGTAACTTAGAAATGTGAAATACAATCAGAATAAATATAATCAGATACCAAAGCAGTAACACAATACACATAATTTATCAGATTTCTGCAAAAGCTAGAATAGCACCTTATAGACATTCTTCCAGAGGAGAATGTGTGTTGTTTTGGAGGCTACAATGTTTTGCGATCTAAAGATTAGGACATTAATAATTTTTTTTAAAATTTAAATTTAAATTTAAATAATAATGTTTATAAATGTGAAATATATTTGTTTGCCAGCTTTGTAATATGAACTCTTTATAACAAATGTCATGATAAATTCACCCTGGATCTGTATACACAGACTTATGGTTTGTCAGGAGAAACAGAAAGACATTTTAAGCTTAATTCTATTAATAATATTTAGAAAAATAACACCAATTAAAAAGACAAACTTAAAAACTAAACTTGGTAATATTTCCAAACTTGTGAATGCTAACAGTTTTTGTGTGAGTGTTTAGTGTGTTTCAGTCTCTGTGGGCCTCAGAGCACAGTAGTACACAGCAGAGTCAGAAACACGCACATCCGTAATAGTCAGAGGAGCTGATTTTGTTGTTTTGTTTAGATGTGCATTAAATCTCTTGTTGAACTCGTCGTCATTATTTCCATAAGTGGACAGCATGTACTTTGGGAATCCATTTATTTTTTGCTGGTACCAGAAGAGAGTTGGCATTGGATCAATGGTTGTATATGAACAATTGATTATTACAGCTGCACCTTCATCTGCTGTTTGAACTGTCATATTCTGGTGGACGGCATCCTCAGATTTACACCCTGGAATTTAGAAAACCATTTGCCAATTTAATTCAATCACTAATTTATTCTGAAGTTAAAATAGAAGGAATCTACTTACCCAAGAAATATGAGATAAACAACACTAAATATTTTTTCCAATGTGTCATCATCATGATATTGTAAATGTGCTGTGCTAAATTAAATAAACTGGAATGAACACATATAGAAGAGCTGTTCTAACTCCTTGCTGCTTCAGTCTCTCTTTGCAAAAGTTACACTAAACACATTTAGAAACAGCTGGAGGAGGAGTCTGACTATACCACAGTATACAGATAGCCTGACTGACGGGTTTGTTATTCATTTTGACACTTAAAGCTCATAGTATTGTTGAGTAATTCACTTTAACTTTGAAAGAATATGACATTTTAGTATTCTCTCATTTTTTTGTTGTATTCAAAAGTGTTTATGAATAACACAAATAAAAAAATAAGGTATAAAGTTAGTGTATTAGTTTTGTCATTTTCCATATCTCTAAACAAACCCTATGCAATTTCTTTAATGCAACATGAAATACTTGTTGTTGCTTGATATATTGTCTATTTCTGTTAATTACTTTTTAAATAATAATAAGTGTATAATTTGTCATCATCTACTTGCCCCCACATTGTTGTATGACCTGTGTGACTGATGTTTCTTCTGTAGAACATTAAATGATATTTTGAGAACTGGTAGTCGAAGTCATTCCTTGGTTGGAAGTCAATCTCTGGTTACCAATATTTTTCAAAGTACTTTATTTTGTGTTCTGCAGAAAAAAAAGTTATACAGCTAGGACAACATGAGGGTGAGTAAATAATGGCAGAATTTTAGTTTTTTGGTTAACTGTCCCTTTCAGATCATGGTTATGAATTTTATATGGTGTTGGTAAATATATTATGATGGCAGGAGCTGTTTGTGGTAGATCTTTGTGTTTTTGTATGGGTGTTGAGTGTGTTTCTGTCACTGTGGGCTGCAGAGCACAGTAGTACACAGCAGAGTCAGACACACGCACATCCTGGATTGTCAGTGGAACTGTTCTTAATTTGGAGTCCAGTGTTGCAGAAAATCTCTCTTTAAATTCATCCTCAGTATTTCCTTTACCAACTGTAAATTCACTCAGAATGAATGTTGGTGATCTGTTTGGTAGTTGTTTGTACCAGAAGAGGTATGCAGTATAACTGGTAGAGTAATTGCAAAGTAGAGTAACTTGAGCTGATTCATTTGCAGTCATCTGTCTTGAAGGTTGTTCAACTTTGTCTTGTCCCCAGCATACTGGAAAATAGATTTAGCCATATTTCATGTGCTTACATTAAGTATCTTACACAGATACAGTAGTAAAGTGTAAATGATAAATAATGTTCTTACCAAAATCATGAGCTGTGAAGAAAAGAGTAATAATCGCCCACTTTGCCTAGTCACTTAATGGTGAAAAGTAAGAAGATTTTATTTGAACTTTCCAGAAATGTTTTCTTCGTACTATATAGTCTTTGTTTCTCTTTATGTTTCAGATTCTTCATGAGGTTCTGCCTTATATACGGTAGGAATTTGCAGAATGATGCCTCCTTGTGGTGAGTTTGAATAGATTATGGTGATCTGAAAAATTTAAATTAAATTGTACCATATTATGACATAATTCACAAACAGTGTAACTGATGTCAGAATAAGTTCATCAGAATAAATGAGAAAAAAAAGACATTTATCTTACATGTTTGCACTATATGAAGAATTTGAGTTTGAGTGGAACACTTTCCTTTAAGAGACTCAGGTAGACATCATGCAAGATACCTTACAGAGAAGATATTAAATGATAATATGATGTTTAGTAAAATCTACATGATTGTGATGTATTGTAATTCAGGATTCTGGTCCACTCTTCTTCAGCTCTCTTCCATTGTACATTAGCTGTTGTAGGTTTTTTAGCCATAACTTTGTCAACATGGATTTTCTAAAGATTTTTCAGTTGGGTTTAGATGAGCACCCTGCCCTAAACCATGACACTTCCTCCTCCACATTTCACTGACTTCTTTACACACTTGGGATTCAGTCCTTTCTCAGTTTGATGCTGAACAAAATGTTTCCCATCAGACCCAAATAAATTAAACTTGCTCTCACTACTAAAGTAAACATTGGACCAGTTCTCCTCTCTCAACACAACATGCTTCTCAGCGAAGGTGAGCTTAGCCTTTTGATTCTTTCTGCTGATGAGAGGCTTGGTCACTGCAGATTGTGTTTTCAGTCTGACTTCTCTCGAGAACATGCCAAGACAGATGCTTACCCTGTTAAGCACTAAACTGGAAAGCAATTCCAGCTGCAGTGTTGAACTGATTCCCCATTGAGTGTCTCTACATTATCCTGTCTTCTCATGCATTTGTCGTACATGAACAACCAGCCTTTTTGGGGGTTTTTAATGAATTAGTGTCATTATAAAACTGCAATATTCAAGAAATCACAGATAGGTAAAACTGCCCTTCTACTTCTGTTAGGATAACTTCAAATAGGACAAAGCAGTGACTTTGAAATGTAGGAAATTGTAGGTTGTTCTCTAATTTTGATCTCCCCTGTATGTCCACAATTATTACAACTTCTTTTGCATGTTTTCACATTAATAACATCCACATTAATAACAACAACAGACAGGTGTTTCCACAAGTATAATTTTATTGTGTGAGTTATAGATTGTGGGTTTGATGTGGTTTGAGATCAAAGTGAAAAATGAATTTGAGTTTTTGTACGGCGTCACATAGACTTTGTATCACTGTGCTCCAACTCTTAGAGCACAATAATAGAGAGCTGAATCTGACAGAGTTACACCAGTAATAGTGAGTTCACTGGATGTTTCTGATGTAGCCATCTGAAAGCGACGATCAGCTGGGGTCCCAGAGCTACTCCAATCCCGAGCATCTTTCCACATTAAATACTGAGGTTCTTTATTAAGATACTGTCTGTACCAGTAAAGTCTAACTGCTCTGCTGCTTGTATCATATGTGCAGCTGAGCCTAACAGTCTCATCTTCCTTCACGACACTAGTTTCTTTATTCGGCCTAATCTGGTCTGCAGTCATCACACCTAAAACGAAAAAATAAGACAATTACTGAGTCAAGCTGCACAAAATTATTTCTTACACTGTTTTACTTTACATGACTACAATGAATAACTGGAGTCATACTGTACCTGGAGTCAGAATTAAAATCAGAAACAGGAATTTTACCATGTTTATAGGTGAGATCAGTGTATTAATGTTCTCTGTGCTCAAATTCTAATGTTTTAGCTCAGTTCTCACAGAAGAGGTGTGTCTTCAGTTTTTGGTTTCAGACCAGCATGTGATTGGTTGGAGGTGACAGTTGTGAACACAAGCACAAGAGAAAAAAATCATAAGATATGTGATCAGGTTCTTTTGGACTGGTTACACATTCTGGGTCATAGTACTGCACAAAACACAATGGGGATACTGTAGATCTGCTCTTTTTGAGTAGAACCTCACAACTTTACAAGGTTCATCTTGAAACCTCTAAATGACTTGATTATTTGGTTCCCCACAAATAGCACTTTGTTTATTACTGATATGATTCTGACTTGATAACTTATAAATTATGATAAGTTTTTCTAATATATTTACTTGGCTTTTAGCATTGGCAAAGTTGGAGTTTTTATTTATTTTGTGTTTTTGTATGAGTGTTGAGTGTGTTTCAGTCACTGTGGGCCTCAGAGCACAGTAGTACACAGCAGAGTCAGACACATGCAGATTCCTGATCATCAATGGAACTGTTCTTGATGTTGTATCCAGTGTTGCAGAAAATCTCTTCTTAAAATCAAACTCAGTTCCTTCACTAAATGGATATTTATTCAGAATGAATGTTGGTGATTTGTTTGATAGTTGTTTGTACCAGAAGAGATAAGGATCTGCACTTGCAATTTTGGTAGTGTAATTACACATTAAAGTTATTTGGTCTGCTTCCTTTGCAGTCGTTTCTCTTGAAGGCTGTTCAATTCTGTCTTGCCCCCAGCACACTGGATTTAACTATTAAGTTTTTACACATATGAAGTAACTCACATATAAAGAAATAATACATTGTAAAACATTATCTTTCTTACCAAAGTCCTGTGCTGTGAAGAAAAGCATAATAATCACCAATTTTTCCATTGTTGAGATAAAGAGATTAGTATTTTAATGTGTATTCTTATGATTATGTCTCTCTGTCTTGTGTGATTGTAGCTCTTGGTTTTCTCTGTGTTGCTCTTCTCTTGATATTTCAAGTGTTCTGCTCCGTAGACATGTCTCCTTAAAGACGCCTTGAGGGATGCTGCCTTCCTGTGGTGAACTTATTTATTTCTAACCAACATTTTTATCCAAAGTAACTTACAAATGTGAAATACAGTCAGAAAGGTGTGTTTTGAGATCCAAAGATTAGGACATTAGTAATGAAATCTTTTTTATTTAATTGAATTTAAATAAATTTATAATGTTTATGTATGCAAAATGTATTTGTCTCTGTCTTGTTTGCCATTTTTACAAATACAAATTCTTTATAACAATTGTCATGATGACACCCTGCAGCTGTATACACAGATTTATGGTTTTTCAAGAGAAATAGAAATACATTTTCAAATTGATAATATTAATAATGTTTAGAAAAATAACACCAATTAAAATATGTGACAATACAAAGACAAAATTAAAAGTTAAGCGTAGTAATGTTCACAAATTGTGAATGCTCACACTGTTTTTATATGAGTGTGTTTCAGTCACTGTAGCTTTAACAAATTTTAAAGACACAGCAATTGACATATTATTAGAAGAAGCTGTAAAAAATCAAGGAGTTGTACTATTAAAAGATTATCAGAGAGGTGTGTTTTTGTATGAGTGTTGAATGTGTTTCAGTCACTGTGGGCCTCAGAGCACAGTAGTACACAGCAGAGTCAGACACATGCACATCCTGGATCATCAGTGGAACTGTTCTTGATGTGGAGTCCAATGTTGTAGAAAATCTCTCTTTAAATTCATCCTCAGTAGTTCCTTTACCAACTGTAAATTCACTCAGAAGGAGGTTCTAATAAACATTTCCATTCACCCTGACATGTATCTGTAACTCCTGCTGCAGAAAACATCCCCCAAACCATGACATGTCCTCCTCCACATTTCACTGACATCTTTACACACTTGGGATTCAGTCTTTTCTCAGTTTGACGGCGAACAAAATGTTTCCCATCAGACCCAAATTAATTAAACTTGCTCTCATTTCTAAAGTAAACATTGCACCAGTTCTGCTCTCTCTATACAACATGCTCCTCAGCAAATGTAAGCTTAGCCTTTTGATTTTTGCTGCTGATGAGAGGCTTGGTCACTGCAGAGTGCACTTTCAGGCCGACTTCTCTTAAACATGCCGAGACAGATACTTACCCTAGTTAGCACAAAACTGGCTGCAGTGTTGAACCAGTTCCCTATTGAGAGTCTCTGCATTATCCTGTCTTCTCGTGGATTTGTCTTACATGAGCGACCAGCCTTTTGGGGGGGTCTTTAATGAATTAGTGTCATTGTAGACCTGCAATCTTCGAGAAATCACAGATACTCAAAACTGCCCTTCTACTCCTGTTAGGATAACTTCAAATAGGACAGAGCCGTGACGTTGTAGGTTTTTCTTTAATTTTTATCTCCCCTGTATGTCCACAATTAATACAATTTCTTTTGCATGTTTTGCACATTAATAACAAAATGTTATTTTGATCTTTCACTTTTTCTTTCTTTTCCCTTTGTAATTTGAGTTAAGCTGCATCACTAACCACCCACAGGTGTTTCCACAAGTTTAATTATATTGTGTGAGTTATAGATTGTGGGTTTGATGTGGCTTGAGATCAAAGTAAAAAACTGAATTTTAGTTTTTGTACGGCTTCACATAGACTTTGTATCACTGGGCAAGAACTCTTAGAGCACAATAATAGAGAGCTGAATCTGACAGGGTTAAACCAGTAATAGTGAGTTCAGTGGATGTTTCTGATGTAGCCATCTGAAAGCGACGATCAGCTGGGGTCCCAGAGCTACGCCATTCCCGAGCCTCTTTCCACATTAAATATTGAGGTTCTTTATTAGGATACTGTCTGTACCAGTAAAGTCTAACATATCTGCTGCTTGTATCATATGTGCAGCTGAGGGTCACAGTCTCATCTTCCTTCATGACACTAGTTTCTTTATTCGGGCTAATCTGGTCTGCAGTCATCACACCTAAAACAAAGAAATAAGACAATTACTGAGTCAAGCTGCACAAAATTATTTCCTATTCCATTTTTCTACTGTATATGACTACAATAAATAACGGTAATCAAACTGTACCTGGAGTCAGAATTAAAATCAGAAACAGGCATTTTACCATGTTTACTAGGTGAGATCAGTGTATTAATGTTCTCTGTGCTTCAGTTGTAATGTATTAGTTCAGTCCTCACAGAAGAGGTGTGTCTTCAGACTTTTTTTTTTTTTTTTTTGTGGTAAACCTGGATGGTTTCAGATGCAGGTGATTGGTTGGAGGTGACAGTTTGAACATAAGAGCAAGGGAAAAAAGAAATCAGAAAGTATGTGATCACGTTTTGGACTGGTTACATATTCTGCATCATAGTACAACACAAAACACAATGGAAATACTATAGATCTGCTCTGCTTGAGTAGAACTTCACAACTTCACGACTCTCATCTTCAAGTTTATCTTGAACTTTTTAAATGACTTCAATGGCTTTAAATGGCTTAAATGGATTCTTTGGTTCCCAACAAAGAGCACTTTGTTTATTACTGATAAGATTTTGACTTGATAACTTATACATTATGATAACTTTTTATTATGTTTCTACTTAGTTTGTAGTGTTATGTTGGCAAAGTTGCAGAGTTTTTATTTATTCTGTATGTTTTTGTAAGAGTATTGAGTGTGTTTCAGTCACTGTGGGCCTCAGAGCACAGTAGTACACAGCAGAGTCAGACACATGCAGATTCTTGATTGTCAGTGGAACTGTTTTTGATGTTGTATCCAGTGTTGCTGAAAATCTCTTCTTAAAATCAGGCTCAGTAGTTCCTTCACTAAATGGATATTTATTCAGAATGAATGTCGGTGAATTGTTTGATTGTTGTTTGTACCAGAAGAGGTAAACATCCATATTTGTAGCTTTGGTAGTGTAATTACACATTAAAATTATTTCATCTGCTTCATTTGCAGTCATTTCTCCTGAAGGCTGTTCAACTCTGTCTTGCCCCCAGCACACTGGAAAATAGATTTAAATATTTATGATTTACATATATTGAGTAACTCGCATATAAACAAAACAAAAAGATGGTAAAAGATTAGCTTTCTTACCAAAGTCTTGTGCTGTGAAGAATAGTGTAATAATTACCCATTTTTCCATTGTTGAGACAGAGATTAATATTTTAATGTGTATTCTTATGATTGTGCCTTTCAGTCTGATGTGACTATAGCTCTTGGTTTCTTCTGTGTTGCTCTTCTGTTGATATGTCAAGTCTTCAGGTCTGTAGGGATGTCTTCTTAAAGACACCTTGAGGGATGCTGCCTCCCTGTGGTGAGCTTATGCATTTCCAAACAACATTTTTATCCAAACTTACAAATGTGATATACAATCAGAATAAATATAACCAGGTACCAAAGCAGTAACACAATACACATAATGTTATCAGATTTCTGCAAAAAACAGAATAACACCTTGTAGACATTCTTCCAGAGGACAATGTGTGTTGTTTTGGAGGCTGCAATGCTTTGCGATCCAAAGATTAGGACATTAGTATATATATATATATTTTTTTTAATTTAAATTAATAATGTTTATAAATGTGAAATATATTTGTTTGCCTTTGTAATACAAATTCTTTATAACAAATTTCGTGATAAATTCATCCTGCATCTGCCTACACAGATTTATGGTTTGTCAGGAGAAACAGAAAGACATTTTAAGCTTAATTATATTAATAATATTTAGAAAAATAACACCAATTAAAAAGACAAACTTAAAAACTAAACTTGGTAATATTTCCAAACTTTTGAATGCTAACATAGTTTTTGTATGAGTGTTGAGTGTGTTTCAGTCACTGTGGGCTTCAGAGCACAGTAGTACACAGCAGAGTCAGAAACACGCACATCCGTAATAGTCAGAGGAGCTGAATTTGTTATTTTGTTTAGATGTGCATTAAATCTCTTGTTGAACTCGTCGTCATTATTTCCATAAGTGGAAAGCATGTACTTTGGGAATCCATTTTCTTTTTGCTGGTACCAGAAGAGAGTTGGGCCTGGATAAGTGGTTGTATATGAACAATTGATTATTACAGCTGCACCTTCATCTGCTGTTTGAACTGTCATATTCTGGTGGACGGCATCCTCAGATTTACACCCTGGAATTTAGAAAACCATTTACCAATTTAATTCAATCACTAATTCAAAACACTCATTCTGAAGTTAAAATTGAAGGAATTTACTTACCCGAGAAATACGAGATAAACAACACTAAATATTTTTTCCAATGTGTCATCATCATGATATTGTAAATGTGCTGTGCTAAATTAAATAAAATTGAATGAGCACATATAAAAGAGCTGATCTAACTCCTTGCTGCTTCAGTCCCTCTTTGCAAAAGTTACAGTAAACACATTTAGAAACAGCTGGAGGAGGAGTCTGACTATACCACAGTATACAGATAGCCTGACTGACGGGTTTGTTATTCATTTATATTATCGTATGAATAACACAAATAAAAAAATAAGTTAGTATAAAGTTAGTATATTAGTTTTGTCATTTTCCATATCTCTAAACAAACCCTATGCAATTTCTTTAATGCAACATGAAATACTTGTTGTTGCTTGATATATTGTCTATTTCTGTTAATTACTTTTTAAATAATAATAAGTGTATAATTTGTCATCATCTACTTGCCCCCACACTGTTGTATGACCTGTGTGACTATGTTTCTTCTGTAGAACATGAAATAATATTTTGAGAAATGTTTTTTGTCCATACAGTGGAAATCATTCCTTGGTTGGAAGTCGTTCTCTGGTTACCAGTATTTTTCAAAGTACTTTATTTTGTGTTCTGCAGAAAAAAAAAGTCATACTGCTAGGATTAAAGTTAAAGCAAATTACTCTACAATACTATGAGCCTTAAGTGTTAAAATGAATAACAAAAAACCCTTCAATCAATCTATCTGTGGTACAGTCAGGCTCCTCCTCCAGCTGTTTGTGAATTTTAGTTTTTTGGTGACCTGTCCCATAAGATCATGGTTATGAATTTTATATGGTGTTTGTGAATGTTATGATGGCAGGAGCTGTTTGTGGTAGTTCTTTGTGTTTTTGTATGGGTGTTGAGTGTGTTTCTGTCACTGTGGGCTGCAGAGCACAGTAGTACACAGCAGAGTCAGACACACACAGATCTTTGATCGTCAATGGAACTGTTCTTAATTTGGAGTCCAGTGTTGCAGAAAATCTGTCTTTTCTGTTAAACTCATCTTCAATAGTTTCTCTGCCAACTGTATGTTTACTCAGAATGAGTGTTGGTGATCTGTTTGGTAGCTGTTTGTACCAAAAGAGGTATGCAGTAGGATAACTGGTAGAGTAATTGCAAAGTAAAGTAACTTGAGCTGTTTCATTTGCAGTCATTTGTCTTGAAGGTTGTTCAACTTTGTCTTGTCCCCAGCACACTGGAAAATAGATTTAGCCATTTTTCATGTGCTTACATTAAGTTCATCTCACACAGATACAGTAGTAAAGTGTAAGTTATAAATAATGTTCTTACCAAAATCATGAGCTGTGAAGAAAAGAGTAATAATCACCCACTTTGACATTGTCACTTAATGGTGAAAAGTAAGAAGATTTTATTAGAAATTTCCAGAAATGTTTTCTTCGTACTATATAGTCTGTTTCTCTTTATGTTTCAGATTCTTCATGAGGTTCTGCTTTATATACTGTAGGAATTTGCAGAATGATGCCTCCTTGTGGTGAGATTGAATAGATTTTGGTGATCTGAACAATTTAAATTCAATTGTACCATATTATGACACAATTCAGAGCCGGTCAGGGTTCCCACGCATCCTAGAAAACCTGGAAAATTGATGACTAATTTTCCAGTCCTGGAAAACACATGGAAAATGACAGAAAATGGAAAATGTCCAGGAAAATTTTGTAGTTGTCCTGGAAAATTATTATTTAAAAAAAAAATGGATTTGAATTCTCCTTTGGCCAAGCCTAAAACAAATAATGCTAGTAGCAGAAAATGTTCGAACTGACATAAATCATAACTGGCCAGTTTCTGCTCCAAACGCACATTTAGCAGTCAGCTCTTTGTTTTATTTCAGACGATCTCTGTTCTGGTACTGCTTTGTTTATACGATAACCAGGGAAATTCTGTATCACTGTTGTTTCATTAGCACCACCTGCTGTCAGAGAGTGAATTTGTGCTTTCAGTCTGTTTTTGTTTACGGCAGATATTTTTTATGCAGCATAATTTCACAAAGATAAAGTTAGACCATTCTGTTTTTGCTTCAGATTTTGAAATTAGATCAGAAATTGCTCATGTATGTAGAATCTTTCTTTGGATCGTAGAGCTGGATGATATAGCCAACATTTATATCACAATATATTTCTTAATTTCAATATGATATAATTCTGATATCGATATAAGCAACATTTTAAAAAGCCTCAGAATTGTAGCAAAGAACACCCACAACAGATGTCTATACAAACTTCTGAAAAATGAATTTGCCAAGTCTATGAAACCTCCTTCTATAAAACCATATAATATTTTTTTTAAAAAAATGATACAAATAAATTAATTTTCACCTTTTATTTGTATTTAGCCTTCAAATACAAATTCATTATCTGCCAGTAAGAGGCGCTTTTGTAGCGGCAGAAACATCATTTTTCTGTACACAAAGCAGCACTGCGCTCATGAACGCTACCTTATAAGATAAAATGAAAATGCTACTGAAATTTTTCTAAAGAGAGTTGCTTCCCTTCAAAGATACATTAATTTAAAACACTGATCTGTTTCCAAACCTTCTATCTAATTTTCAACTTTAAGAGAAGTATTTCAGTAATTCAGTAACTTAACTAATGATTTTGATTATTGTCAAAAGTAGGCTATTAATACTTCTGTACCATGCCAATATTGTAATTTTAAAAACGTAACTATATCAGCCTTTCTGCAGTACTGGTAGTACCAAGTACAGACTCAATTCATACTTTTCTGATAGGCAGGTGCTTTTAAACACTTCCGTGAATATTTATATCACTTTCTATGAGCAGTGATATGCAATGACCAATCAGAGGTGTTTAATTAATCAGAATCCCCTCATTTTTTTATTTGACCCTTTTAAAGCAACATTTAATTGAAAATATTTGAAAAATACTTGTCAATATTTAAAAAATATTTATATTTCTTTAATATTATTGTTAGCTTAAATAATGAACTAATTTAATTTATTTTTATTTTCAAATAGATAAATAAAATAATTTAATATTTTCCCATATATTTTGTTTATTTTGCTATGGTACTGAAATTGGTTCTGGAAATCACTTGTTGTAATATATAATAGTAATATATTAAGAGCTCATATTAAAGAGCTTATTTTATAGTTAATTCATGGCCATAAACGGTATGTTTTTAAAGACGTCTCAAGAGAGGAATAATACATTACTTTAGGGTGTTCTGAGTTGTCTTTTATTCCCGCCATAATTAAAATAAAAATGTCCTGGAAATGTCCTGGAAGAGTCCTGGAAAATGATCACCGAAAAAGAGTGGGAACCCTGTCGGTTCATCAGAGTAAATGAGAAAAAAAAGACATTTATTCTACATGTTATCTGAAGAGTTTGACTTTGAGTTGAACACTTTCCTTTAAGAGACTCAGGCAGACATCATGCAAGATATCTTGCAGAGAAAATATTAAATGATAATGTGATGTTTAGTCAATTTTAGATGACTGTGATGTACTGTAATTCAGGATCCTGGTCTACTCTTTTTCCACTCTCTTCCATAGTACATTAACTGTATGTGTTTCTTAGCTATAACTTTGTTGCCAAGGATTTTCCAAAGATTTTCAGTCAGGTTTAGATGAGCACTTTGGCCTGGCCATTTCATTATTTCAGTGTTCTTAGCTCAGTCAACTTCAATTTCTAAAATAAACATTGCACCAGTTCTCCTCTTTCTACACAACATGCTCCTCAGCGAAGGTGAGCTTAGCTATTTGATTCTTTCTGCTGATGAGAGGCTTGGTCACTGCAGATTGTGTTTTCAGTCCAACTTCTCTTGAGAACATGCCGAGACAGATACTTACCCTGTTCAGCAGTAAACTGGAAAGCAATTCCAGCTGCAGTGTTGAACCGATTCCCCATTGAGCGTCTCCACATTATCCTGTCTTCTCGTGCATTTGTCTTACATGAACGACCAGACTTTTTGGGGGATCTTTAATGAATTAGTGTCATTGTAAACCTGCAGTATTCGAGAAATCACAGATACTCAAAACTGCCCTTCTACTCCTGTATAACTTCAAATAGGACAAAGCAGTGATTTTGAAATTAAGGAAATTATAAGTTGTTCTTTTATTTTGATCTCCACTGTATGTCCACAACTATTACAATTGCTTTTGCAGTTTTTTGCATATTAATAGCAATCCACAAAATGTTATTTTGATCTTTCACTTTTTTTCCCTTTGTAAGGTAAAGTAAGCTGCATCACTAACCACCCACAGGTGTTTCCACAAGTTTAATTATATTGTGTGAATTATAGATTGTGGGTTTGATGTGGCTTGAGATCAAAGTGCAAAATGAATTTGAGTTTTTGTACGGCTTCACATAGACTTTGTATCACTGGGCTCCAACTCTTAGAGCACAATAATAGAGAGCTGAATCTGACAGAGTTACACCAGTAATAGTGAGTTCACTGGATGTTTCTGATGTAGCCATCTGAAAGCGACGATCAGCTGGGTTCCCAGTGCTACTCCATCTCCGAGCATCTTTCCACATTAAATACTGAGGTTCTTTATTAGGATACTGTCTGTACCAATAAAGTTTAACATATCTGCTGCTTGTATCATATGTGCAGCTGAGGGTCACAGTCTCATCTTCCTTCACGACACTAGTTTCTTTATTCGGGCTAATCTGGTCTGCAGTCATCACACCTAAAACACATAAATAAGACAATTACTGAGTCAAGCTGCACAAAATTATTTCTTACGCTGTTTTACTTTACATGACTATAATGAATAACGGGAGTCATACTTTACCTGGAGTTAGAATTAAAATCAGGAACAGGTATTTTACCATGTTTATAGGTGAGATCAGTGTATCAATGCTCTCTGTGCTCAAATTCTAATGTATTAGTTCAGTTCTCACAGAAGAGGTGTGTCTTCAGTTTTTGGTTTCAGACCAGCATGTGATTGGTTGGAGGTGACAGTTGTGAACACAAGCACAAGAGAAAAAATCATAAGATATGTGATCAGGTTCTTTTGGACTGGTTACACATTCTGGGTCGTAGTACTGGACAAAACACAATGGGAATACTGTAGATCTGCTCTTTTTGAGTAGAACCTCACAACTTCACAAGGTTCATCTTGAACCTCTAAATGACTTGATTCTTTGGTTCCCCACAAATAGCACTTTGTTTATTACTGATATGATTCTGACTTGATAACTTCTAAATTATGTTAAGTTTTTCTAATATATTTACTTGGCTTATAGTGCTGGCAAAGTTGGAGTTTTTATTTGTTTTGTGTTTTTGTATGAGTGTTGAGTGTGTTTCAGTCACTGTGGGCTGCAGAGCACAGTAGTACACAGCAGAGTCAGAAACATGCAGATTCTTGATCGTCAGTGGAACTGTTCTTGATGTTGTATCCAGTGTTGCTGAAAATCTCTTCTTAAAATCAGGCTCAGTAGTTCCTTCACTATATGGGTATTTATTCAGAATGAATGTTGGTGATTTGTTTGATAGTTGTTTGTACCAGAAGAGATAAGGATCTGCATTTGTAATTTTGGTAGTGTAATTACACATTAAAGTTATTTGATCTGCTTCACTTGCTGTCCTTTCTCTTGAAGGCTGTTCAACTCTGTCTTGTCCCCAGCACACTGGAAAATAGATTAAACTATTTATTTACAATACATATAAACTATTTACAATACATATATTGAGTAACTCACATATAAACAAATAATAAATTATAAAATATGAACTTTCTTACCAAAGTCCTGTGCTGTAAAGAAAAGTGTGATAATCACCCATTTTTCCATTATTGAAATAAAGAGATTAATATTTGAATGTTTATTCTTATGATTGTGTCTGATGTGATTGTAGCACTTGGTTTCCTCTGTGTTGCTCTTCTCTTGATATTTCAATTCGTCAGGTCTGTAGACATGTCTTGTTAAAGACACCTTGAAGGATGCTGCCTCACTGTGGTGAACTTATGCATTTCCAAACCTTTACAAATCACTGTAACTTACAAATGTAAAATACAGTCAGAAAGGTGTATTGTTTTGGAGATTGCAGTGCTTTGAGATCCAAAGTTTAGGACATTAGTAATAAAACTTTCAGACATTAACTGAATTGAAATCATTTTATAATGTTTAGAATTGCAAAATTTATTTGTCTGTCTTGTTTGCCAGTTTTGTAATACAAATTACAAAATTACAGACATAACATTTGTCATGATGACACCTTGCAGCTGTATACAGAGATTTATGGTTTGTCACGAGAAATAGAAAGACATTTTAAGTTTAATTATATTAATAATATTTAAAAAATAACACCAATTAAAATATGTGACATTAAGAAGACAAACTTAAAACTAAATTTGGTAATATTTTCAAACTTGTGAATGTTCACACATAGTTTTGTATGAGTGTTGAGTGTGTTTCAGTCTCTGTGGGCCTCAAAGCACAGTAGTACACAGCAGAGTCAGACACACACACATCCTGGATTGTCAGTGGAGCTGATTTTGTTATTGTGTTTAGACGTGCATTAAATCTCTTGTTGAACTCATTGTCATTATTTTCAAGAGTAGACAGCATGTACTTTGGGAATCCATTTGCTTTTTGCTGGTACCAGAAGAGAGTTAGCAATGGACTAGTGGTTGTATATGAACAACTGATTATTACAGCTGCACCTTCATCTGCTGTTTGAACTGTCATATTCTGGTGGATGGTATCCTCAGATTTACATCCTGAAATTAAGAAAGCCATTTACCAATTGAATTCATCCAATCACTAATTCATTCTTAAATTAAAATGGAAGGAATCTGCTTACCCGAGAAATATGAGATTAGCAGCACTAAATATTTTTTCCAGTGTGTCATCATTGTAATATTGCAAATGTGCTGTGCTAAATTAAATACAATTGAATGAACACATATAGAACAGCTGTTCTAACTCCTTGTTGCTTTAGTCTCTCTTTGCTAAAGTTACACTGAACCCATTTACAAACAGCTGGAGGAGGAGCCTGACTGTACCACAGATAGCTTGATTGAAGGGTTTTGTTATTCATTTTCTGTTATTCATTTTAACACTTAAGGCTCATAGTATTGTAGAGTAATTTGCTTTAACTTTAAAGCATAACATTTTAGTATTCTCTCATATTTTAGTTGTATGCAAAAGTACAGAGTAATAATTAAGATATATTAAGTTAGTATATTAGTTTTGTCATACATAACTAAAACCCTGTATAAATTATTTAATGCAACATGTAATACTCTGCTTGTTATATTGTCTATTTCTGTTAGTTACTTTATTACTTTTCTCACATTGTGGTATGACTTGTGTGACTTTGTTTCTTCTGTAGAGCACTAAAGGATATTTTGAGAAATGTCTCAGCATTTTTGTCCATATAACAGACGGCATTAATTAGTTGGAAGTCAATCTTTGTTTGCCAACACTTGCAAAATATTATTTGTGTTCTGCAGAAAAAGTAAAGTCATACAGGTAGTGTGGAACATGAGAATAAGTAAATAATGGCAGAATTTTCCTTTTTTTTTTCTTTTTTTGGTGAACTTTCCCTTAAAGATCATGATTATGGAATTTATGTGGTGTTTATGAATATATTATGATGACAGAAACTGTTTTTGTATGAGTGTTGAGTGTGTTTTAATCACTGTGGGCCTCAGAGCACAGTAGTACACAGCAGAGTCAGACACATGCAGATTCTTGATTGTCAGTGGAACTGTTCTTAATGTGGAGTCAAGTGCTGCAGAAAATCTCTCTTTAAATTCATCCTCTGTAGTTCCTTTACCAACTTTAAATTCACTCAGAATGAATGTTGGTGATCTGTTTGGTAGCTGTTTGTACCAGAAGAGATATGCATTTATAAAACTGGTAGAGTAATTGCACATTAGAGTAACTTGAGCTGATTCATTTGCAGTCATTTGTCTTGAAGGTTGTTCAACTTTGTCTTGTCCCCGGCACACTGGAAAATATATTTATTCATTATTTATGTACTTACCTTCAATATCTCACACAGGTAAAGTGTAAATTATAAAGTAATGTTCTTACCAAAATCATAAGCAGTGAAGAAAAGAGTAATAATCACCCATTTTGCCATTGTCACTTAACGGTGAAAAGGGAGAATATTTTATCAGAACTTTCCAGAAGTGTTTTCTTCTTACTGTATTGTCTCCTTTTCTCTTTATGTTTCAGATTCTTCAGAAGGTTTATATAAGAGTTTGAGGAATGATGCCTCCTTGTGGTGAAATTGAATGGATTTTGCTGAGTTGAACAATTTAGAATCAATTGTACCATAGTCTGACATGATTCACAAACAGTGTAATTGATGTCAGAATCAATTCATCAGAATAAATAAGATAAATTACATGTATTTGACATGTTTGCACTATATAAAGAAAACACTTTCCTTTAAGAGACTCTGGCAGATATCATACAAGATACCTTGCAGAGCTGATCTTCATATGTTTTAAGCTTGCATGATTTTATTGGAGTTTGGAGTTCGATTATGATGGATGCTTTGGATGTTGTTTGCATGTTTTTGTACAAGTGTTTAGTGTGTTTCAGTCACTGTGGGCTGCAGAGCACAGTAGTACACAGCAGAGTCAGACACACGCAGATTCTTGATCATCAGTAGAACTGTTTTTGATGCCGAGTTCAGTGTTGTGGAGAATCTGTCCTTAAATTCAGGCTCAGTAGTTCCTTCGCCAAAAGAAAATACACTTAGCATGAATTTTGGTGATCTGTTTGGAAGCTGTTTGTACCAGTAGATATATGGATTTGTAGCACTGGTAGAATAATTGCAGTGTAGAGTAACTGGATCTTCTTTATTTTCGTTCATCTCTCTTACAAGCTGTTCAACTCTGTCTTGCCCCCAGCACACTGGAAAATAGATTTACCCATTTATAATTTACATAACTAAAACAGATACTAAAGTTAAGTATAAATTATTATATTTCTTACCAGTGTCCTGTGCTGAGAAGAAAAGCATAAAAATGATCAGTTTTTCCATTATTGGGATTGTTTTGATGTGGTGTTAGTGAATGTGTCTCTCTGTCTTCACTGTAGCTCTCTGTTTCCCTGTTTCCTTTCTGCTGCTACTCTCTTGATATTTGAAGTCTTTAAGTAGGTCTAAATCATCACATTGCACACTCTTGATAGCTCTTTTGGGTTTTGCCCCCCAGTGGTGAATTTATGTATTTCGAACACACACACACAGGCACATAAGATTAACATTTTGTAGCAATGGACATAAAGTCTTATTCTTTATAATTGCCTTTACCATCCAGAAACTTTGAGGAAATCTGTTGAGGAAATAAAGTGAAATTAACTACAACTGATGTCACAGTTAAAAACAGAACAGAAGTCCCAGGTCTTCGTCAACACTGATGAATTTCCATTTTAGATTGCTTTATACTCAGTAATAACCTATTAGGTGTTGCATGTATTGTGGGCAGCAGGTGGTGTATGTTCAAATTGTATACTATCTGTACCAGTAAACTCTAACATAACTGGTTAGTGTTTACTCTGACTCTTTGCTAGTCAGCCTTTGGCACTAAAAAACATCTTGCTCTTTATGAAATGCTGCTGTGCATGTGTCTTTATCTGCATTGATTGTTTGTTTGATCAGATTTCTGCAGCCTTCTTTTAATTCTTGAAAATTGCAGCCTTCAATATGAATTTGAGAGATCCTGCCATTTGTGGCCACATTTATTGCTTTACGGTGTGACCATGATGATGCTGCTAGCTGAAATTACCTGCAATTATTACATCCTATGTAGTTTGTGTGTTCGTAAGTGCCAAGTGTCATCTTCTGTTGTACATTGTTTTTCTTTGTTGCCACCTCTTATTAGACATTATATACCCAGAAGATCATTTGTTATCATACCATGCAGGTGTTTTCACATAATTTATTGGTTTGTGCATATAACAGATTGTGGTTTTGATGTGGTTAGGTTTCAAAGAGAAGAATGAATTTGAGTTTTTGTACGACTTCACATAGACTTTGTATCACTGGGCTCCAACTCTTAGAGCACAATAATAAAGAGCTGAATCTGACAGAGTTACACTAGTAATAATAAGTTCAGTGGATGTTTGTGATGTAGTCATCTGAAAGCGAGGTTCAGCTGGGGTCCCAGTACCAGTCCATGACCGAGCCTCTTTCCACATTAAATACTGAGGTTCTGTATTAGAATACTGTCTGTACCAATAAAGTCTAACATAATTGCTGCTTGTATCATATGAACAGCTCAGTTTCACTGACTGTCCTTCTATACTCATGACATTTGTACCCTTATTTGGCCCAATCTGGTCTGCAGCCATTGCACCTGCAAATATAAACATAAAAAGTTGCTTACATTTTAAAAACATTTAAAAAAATTAAAAAAATAAAATAAAAATAAAAATTAAAAATGTTAGTCTGTTGAATCATTCTGTTTTTCTTATTGGCATCAAAAGGTATTTTACCTGAAGTCATGATTAAAATCAGTACCAAGTGTCTGTTCATGTTTACTAAGTCAGATCAGTTCTGTTGATGTTCTTCTGTTCTCTGGGTTGTGATGATTGTGATGCTCTGAGTTTCCGCAGTTGCTCAGGATCTGAGTCATACAGTCATTCAGGAACTTCCTGCTCTCTGTTGATGATGCTTCTGTTTGGCAATTTACTATTTAACAGAAAACAACATATAGAAATGAAACTAAATATTCGCGGAGTAGCAAATCAGTCTCACCAAGAACAATTGTTAAGATTGATGGAATCTTCCACCAGACTCATTTCGGCTGTATAGACAATAAATGAATGAATGAGGTAGAGAAACACATGTCAGTGAGAGATCTTTTATTTAAAGCAAGTAAATAGAAAAGGGAGAACTAATGACCCTGTTCAGTTATTATGTTGTATTATTAAGGTATAGTTATGCTTTTTCACATGTGTCAGGTTTTTGTACAGTGTTCTTGTGTTTCCTGTCACTGTGGGCTCCAGGGCGCAGTAGTAGAGAGCAGAGTCTGATATAGATGTAGAGGAAATTTCCAGATCTACTTGGTTTTCTTTTCCTTTACTGACTTTGGCTGTGAATCTGGAATCTACATTAGACTCTTTAGGTTTTTTCGCACTGTCTGGGATGAGCACAATGAACTCAGGAGCTGATCCGGGATACTGACGGTACCAGTGAAGATAGTATGCAGATGAATAACTGCAGGATAATGTAACATTTGAACCCTCATCAACCAACTCCTCCGTTCTGGTTGGTCTAATTTCATTTCCATACGTTGCATCTGCAAAAGTAGATCAAATCTTTTAAGAACAGGTGTTTAAATTGAATCTATATTCAGTTTAGATGTATCAGTATAGAATGCAATTTACAGCGCGAAGGAAAACATTAATAAATAATTCTGAGCAGAAATTAGCCCTTATAGCTGCTCAGAGTACTGGGGTGCAAAACACAAAACACTCAGTACTTACACGCAAAGGCAGAAAACAGAATGACAGAATGGAGACTCATTGTGTGTCTTTACTATCCTCTCTCTAACAGACTTGAAGTTGAAGATCACATCAGATATCAGTGCTTTAAACCCCACCTCTTCCAGAGAGCTCTTTGAGAGAGCAGACCTGTTTCATAGAGCATTATAACATTTGAGTACTATTTATATGCTGTAGTGCTTAGCGCCCTCTTGTGGTTACTTACTAACTCTGTTGTATGATATGCTATATAAAATTAGAATATCAAGGGAAAGTCCATTTATTTCAGTAATTTGTTTCAAAAAGTTAAACTTGTATGTTATTTTAGTTCACTACACGCCAAGTGAAATATTTCAAGCCTTTATTTGTTTCAATTTTAATGATTATGGATTAAAAAAAAATCCAGTATTTCACAAAATTAGAATATTTCATGTGACCAATAAAAAAAGGATCTTAAACACATGTTGGCCTTCTAAAAAAAAGTGTGTTAATGTACTGTATTATGTCCTCAGTACTTTGTTGGGCCTCCTTTTGCACTAATTACAGCATCAAGGCGGCGTGGCATGGAGGCGATCAGCCTTTGACACAGTTGAGGTGTTATGGTAGCCCAAGTTGCTTTGATATTGGCCTTCAAATAAAGGCTTGAAATATATGGTGCGTAGTGAACTAAAATAACATACAAGTTTCACTTTTTGAAACAAATTATTGAAATAAATGGACTTTCCCTTGATATTCTAATTTTTTGGCACATACCTGTATATCAATATAATCGGGATTAATTCCTCTTACTTTGGATTTTATAATACTTTTTTGTAGTCTGTGTTTAGATGTGCATATGCACGCAGAATGAATTTTAAGCAAGAAGTTTATTTTGGTGATAATAAACAGGTATTCATTTGACGTGCCTATACATATGTTGGCACAGTTTAAACACAAAAAAAGAATGTTTAATTGTTTTTAAACCAACATTTAGTCAGTGACTTCCATCCTAGAGTACAGTGTGAATAAATAGCAATAATAGTATTAATATTTTTACAGTGTGCATTCATAATCTACCTATAATTCAGATGTGAGATCTGGCTGTGTCAGGATTTTATACAGTGTTCTTGTGTTTCCTGTCACTGTGGACCTCAGAGCACAGTAGTACAGAGCAGAGTCTGATACAACAGTAGAAGAGATGATCAGATCCACGTGGTTGATCTCTTTTGTGGATTGTTTTTCTTTTCTGAGCTTAGTGGAGAACCTGGGATCTACATCAGATGGCTTATTCTCTTTCACACCATCTATTATAAGCACAAGAAATTGAGGAGCTGATCCAGGATACTGACGGTACCATTGAAGTGAGTCTGCATAGGAATAACTGCAGGATAAAGTAACAGTCAAACCCACTGCAGCAGTGTGGCATGCATTGTGTTGCATGAAAATTGCAGGCTGTTTGGGAGGGAAGGATGCTTGCAGGGAAGGAATTGCATGTTGCTGACGGTGGTTCTAATAAACATTCGCGTTCACCCTGCCATGTATCTGTACTGTATAAGAGGCCTAACTCCTGCTCCAGAAAACATCCCCCAAACCATGACACTTCCTCCACCTTTCACTGACTTCTTTATGCACTTTGAATTCAGTCTTTTCTCTTGGTTTGGTGCCAACAAAATGTTTCCCATCAGACCCAAATAAATTTCACTTGCTCTCACTACTAAAGTAAACATTGGACCAGTTCTCCTCTCTCTATACAACATTCTTCTCAGCAAAGGTGAGCTTAGGATTTTGATTCTTACTGCTGATGAGAGGTTTGGTCACTACAGAGTGCTCTTTCAGTCTGACTTCTATTAAACATGCTGAGACAGATCCTTGCCCTGTTCAGCACTAAACTGGCAAACAATTCCAGCTGCAGTGTTGAACCGATTCCCTATTGAGAGCCTCTGCATTATCCTGTCTTATCCTGCATTTGTTTTATGTGAACGACCAGTCTTTTTGGGGGTCTTTAATGAATTAGTGTCATTGTAAATCTGCAATAATTGAGAAATCAGATTTGGAAGGACCAGCTTCTCTTGCAGTGGCTGAAATGGTCTTCTCTTTGGCCTTCACTGGACAGCCTCCTGTTGCAGGGGTTCAGTCACCTTAGAGCAGCCCACCACTGTAAGTGTTATCTAATTTTAAGTTTTTGTTTTTGTTTATTTTTTCCCCAAATATCTCATTTAATTTTTTTTATACTGTGCTTTAAAATACAAAATAGAACTACCCTTAATCCTGTTAGAATTACTTAAATTAGGACAAAGTAGTGACCTTTAAATGTAGAAAATTATAGGTTGTTCTTTAATTTTGATCTACCCTGTATCTCCACAATGCCACAAAATCTTTCACTTTTTTTTTTTCTTTTGCCTTTGTAAGTTGAATTATGTTGCATCACTAACCCCACACAGGTGTTTCCACAAGTTTAATTATATTGTGTGAATTATAGATTGTGGGTTTGATGTGGCTTGAGATCAAAGTAAAAAACTGAATTTTAGTTTTTGTACGGCTTCACATAGACTTTGTATCACTGGGCTCCAACTCTTAGAGCACAATAATAGAGAGCTGAATCTGACAGAGTTACTCCAGTAATAATGAGTTCAGTGGATGTTTCTGATGTAGACGCCTGAAAGCGAGGTTCAGCAGGGGTCCCAGACCTGCTCAAATCCTGAGCCTCTTTCCACATTAAATACTGAGGTTCTCCATTAAGATACTGTCTGTACCAGTAAAGTCTAACATATCTGCTGCTTGTATCATATGTGCAGCTGAGGGTCACAGTCTCATCTTCCTTCATGACACTAGTTTCTTTATTCGGCCTAATCTGGTCTGCAGTCATCACACCTAAAACAAAAAAATAAGACAATTACTGAGTCAAGCTGAACAAAATTATTCCTTACACTGTTTTACTTTACATGATTATCATGAATAAAGTAAGTCATACTGTACCTGGAGTCAGAATTAGAATCAGAAACAGGCATTTTACCATGTTTATAGGTGAGATCATGTTCTCTGTGCTCCAATTCTAATGTATGAGTTCAGTCCTCACAGAAGAGGTGTGTCTTCAGACTTTGGCTTCAGACCAGCAGGTGATTGGTTGGAGGTGACAGCTGTGAACTCTAGCAAAAGAGAAAAAAGGAATCAGAAAGTATGCAATCAAGTTCTTTTGGATTGGTTACACATTCTGGGTCATAGTACTGGACAGTGTGAATACTATAGATCTGCTCTTTTTGAGTAGAACTTCACAAGGTTCATCTTGAACCTCTAAATGACTTGATTCTTTGGTTCTCCACAAATAGCACTTTGTTTATTACTGATATGATTCTGACTTGATAACTTATAAATTATGATCACTTTTTCTAATATATTTACTTGGCTTATAGTGTTGGCACATTTTGAGTTTTTATTTTGTGTTTTTGTATGAGTGTTGAGTGTGCTTCAGTCACTGTGGGCCTCAGAGCACAGTAGTACACAGCAGAGTCAAAAACATGCAGATTCTTGATCATCAGTGGAACTGTTCTTGATGTTGTATCCAGTGTTGCAGAAAATCTCTTCTTAAAATCAAGCTCAGTGGTTCCTTCACTAAATGGATATTTATTCAGAATGAATGTTGGTGATTTGTTTGATAGTTGTTTGTACCAGAAGAGATAAGGATCTGCACTTGCGATTTTGGTAGTGTAATTACACATTAAAGTTATTTGATCTGCTTCACTTGCAGTCCTTTCTCTTGAAGGCTGTTCAACTCTGTCTTGTCCCCAGCACACTGGAAAATACATTAAACTTTTTATTTACAGTACATATAAACTATTTACAATACATATATTAAGTAACTTGCATATAAACAAATAATAAATTGTAAAAGATGAGCTTTCCTACCCAAATCCTGTGCTGTGAAGAAAAGCATGATAATCACCCATTTTTCCATTGTTGAAATAAAGAGATTAATATTTTAATGTTTATTCTTATGATTGTGTCTGATGTGATTGTAGCACTTGGTTTCCTCTGTATTGCTCTTCTCTTGATGTGTCAAGTCTTCGGGTCTTCTTCTTAAAGACACCTTGAAGGATGCTGCCTCCCTGTGGTGAACTTATGCATTTCCAAACCATTTTTCCTCAAATCACTGTAACTCACAAATGTAAAATACAGTCAGAAAGGTGTATTGTTTTGGAGATTGCAATGCTTTGAGATCCAAAGATTAGGACATTAGTAATAAATCTTTCAGACAAACATTAACTGAATTGAAATCACTTTATAATGTTTAGAATTAGAACTATCTTGTTTGCCAGCTTTGTAATACAAATGACAAAATTACAGACATATGTCATGATGACACCTTGCAGCTGTATACAGAGATTTATGGTTTGTCACGAGAAATAGAAAGACATTTTAAGTTTAATTATATTAATAATATTTAAAAAATAACACCAATTAAAGTATGTGACATTAAAAAGACAAACTTAAAAACTAAATTTGGTAATATTTTCAAACTTGTGAATGTTCACACATAGTTTTTGTATGAGTGCTGAGTGTTTTAGTCACTGTGGGCCTCAGAGCACAGTAGTACACAGCAGAGTCAGACACACACACATCCTGGATTGTCAAAGGAGCTGATTTTGTTGTTTTGTTTAGATGTGTATTAAATCTCTTGTTGAACTCATCGTCATTATTTTCAAAAGTAGACAGCATGTACTTTGGGAATCCGTTTGCTTTTTGCTGGTACCAGAAGAGAGTTGGCATTGGTTCAATGGTTGTATATGAACAATTGATTATTACAGCTGCACCTTCATCTGCTGTTTGAACTGTCATATTCTGGTGGATGGCATCCTCAGATTTACACCCTGAAATTAAGAAAACCATTTACCAATTGAATTCATCCAATCACTAATTCATTCTTAAATTAAAATGGAAGGAATCTACTTACCCAAGAAATATGAGATTAGCAGCACTAAATATTTTTTCCACTGTGTCATCATTATAATATTGCAAATGCGCTGTGCTGAATTAAATAAACTTGAATGAACACATATAGAAGATCTGTTCTAACTCCTTGTTGCTTCAGTCTCTCTTTGCTAAAGTTATACTGAACCCATTTACAAACAGCTGGAGGAGGAGCCTGACTGTACCACAGATAGCTTGATTGAAGGGTTTTGTTATTCATTTTCTGTTATTCATTTCAACAATTAAGTCTCATAGTATTGTAGAGTAATTTGCTTTAACTTTAAAACATAACATTTTAGTATTCTCATGTTTTAGCTGTATGCAAAAGTACATATTAATAATTAAGATATATTAAGTTAGTATATTAGTTTTGTCATACATAACTAAAACCTGTATAAATTATTTAATGCAACATGTAATACTCTGCTTGTTATATTGTCTATTTCTGTTAGTTACTTTAGTACTTTTCTCACATTGTGGTATGACTTGTGTGACTTTGTTTCTTCTGTAGAACACTAAAGGATATTTTGAGAAATGTCTCAGCATTTTTGTCCATATAACAGAAGACATTAATTAGTTGGAAGTCAATCTTTGTTTGCCAACACTTGCAAAATATTATTTGTGTTCTGCAGAAAAAGTAAAGTCATACAGGTAGTGTGGAACATGAGAATGAGTAAATAATGGCAGAATTTACTTTGTCTTTTTTTTGGTGAACTTTCCCTTAAATATCATGGTTATGGATTTTATGTGGTGTTTATGAATATATTATGATGACAGGAGCTGTTTTTGATAGATTTCACTGTTTCTGTATGAGTGTTGAGTGTGTTTTAATCACTGTGGGCCTCAGAGCACAGTAGTACACAGCAGAGTCAGACACACGCACATCCTGGATCATCAGTGGAACTGTTCTTAATTTGGAGTCCAGTGTTGCAGAAAATCTTTCTTTAAATTCATCCTCAGTAGTTCCTTTACCAACTGTAAATTCACGCAGAATGAATGTTGGTGATCTGTTTGGTAGCTGTTTGTACCAGAAGAGATATGCATTTGTAAAACTGGTAGAGTAATTGCACATTAGAGTAACCTGAGCTGATTCATTTGCAGTCATTTGTTTCGAAGGTTATTCAACTTTGTCTTGTCCCCAGCACACTGGAAAATAGATTTAGCCATTATTTATGTGCTTACCTTCAATATCTCACACAGGTAAAGTGTAAATTATAAAGTAATGTTCTTACCAAAATCATAAGCAGTGAAGAAAAGACTAATAATCATCCACTTTGCCATTGTCACTTAACGCAAAGGGAGAATATTTTATCAGAGCTTAGCAGAAGTGTTTTCTTCTTACTGTATTGTCTCCTTTTCTCTTTATGTTTCAGATTCTTCAGAAGGTTTATATAAGAGTTTGAGGAATGATGCCTCCTTGTGGTGAAATTGAATGGATTTTGCTGAGTTGAACAATTTAGAATCAATTGTACCATATTCTGACATTATTCACAAACAGTGTAATTGATGTCAGAATCAATTAATCAGAATAAATGATAAGATAAATTACATGTATTTGACATGTTTGTACTATATAAAGAATTTAGAACACTTTCCTTTAAGAGACTCTGGCAGACATCATACAAGATACCTTGCAGAGCTGATCTTCATATGTTAAGAGCTTGTGTGATTTTATTGGAGTTTGGAGTTTGATTATGATGGATGCTTTGGATGTTGTTTGCATGTTTTTGTACAAGTGTTTAGTGTGTTTTAGTCACTGTGGGCTGCAGACCACAGTAGTACACAGCAGAGTCAGACACACGCACATCCTGGATCATCAGTAGAACTGTTTTTGATGTTTTGTTCAGTGTTGTGGAAAATCTGTCCTTAAATTCAGGCTCAGTAGTTCCATCGCCAAAAGAAAATACACTCAGCATGAATTTTGGTGATCTGTTTGGAAGCTGTTTGTACCAGTAGATATATGCATTTGTAGCACTGGTAGAATAATTGCAGTGTAGAGTAACTGGATCTCCTTTATTTTCATTCATCTCTCTTACAAGCTGTTCAACTCTGTCTTGCCCCCAGCACACTGGAAAATAGATTTACCCATTTATAATTTACATAACTAAAACAGATACTAAAGTATAAATGATGATCTTTCTTACCAAAGTCCTGTGCTGAGAAGAAAAGCATAATAATCATTAATTTTTCCATTGCTGAGATGGATGTTTTAATGTGTGTTTTAATGAATGTGTCTCTCTGTCTTTACTGTAGCTTTCTGCTTACTCTCTGCTGCTCTTCTCCTGATATTTCATGTCTTCAAGTAAGTCTAAATCCTCACATGGCACTGTTGATAGCTCTTTTGGGTTTTGCCCCCCAGTGGTGAATTTATGTATTTCTAACACATAGGCAGATTAGGTTTACATTTTGTAGCAGTGGACATACAGAGGACATGAAGCCTTATTCTTTTAAATTGCCTTTACTATCCAGAAGCTTTTTTTAAAAAAAAAGTCCGCTGTTAGCAGTCTGTTGAGGAAATACAGTGAAATTAACTACAACTGATGCCACCGTTAAAAACAGATGTCACAGGTCTTCATTAATGCTGATGATTTTCTACTTTTATAATGCTTTATAGTCAGTAATAACCTCTTACACAGGTGATGCATGGGATATTGTGAGTAGCAGGTGGTGTATGTTCAAAGTGAATAATTTCAGTTTCAGATTTTTGTCAGTTTTCAATATAATTTGGAGAGATCCTGACACCTTGTGGGTCTATTTACTGCTTTACGGTGTGACCATGATGATGCTGTTACCTGAAATTATCAACTGAGCAGCTCAGTGTTACAGACTCTCCTTCTGTACTGATGATATTTGCATACTTGTTTGGCCCAATCTGGTCTGCAGCCATCACACCTGCAAACATAAACATTAAAATTTGCTTACATTTTAAAAACCATGTTGGTTTTTCAGTCTGTGGAATCAATGTTTTCCTAACTATATATTTTAGTATTATATATTCGTTTTCACTTTATGTTGTTTAGAAAGTATACTTTTTCACATGTGTCAGGTTTTTGGACTGTTTCATAGACCATTATGTAATTTGAGTGCTATTTAAATGCTATAGTGCCTAGCGCCCTCTTGTGGTTACTTACTAACTCTGTTGTATGATATACTATATCAATATGATCGTGATTAATTCCTCTTACTTTCGATTTTATAGTACTTTTTATAGTCTCTGTTTAGATGAAGTTTATTTTGGTGGTAATAAGCAGGTATTCATTTGACGTGCCTATACATATGTTGGCCCAACTTAGACACAAAAAAGCAAATAGAATTGTTTTAAATTAATATTTAGTCAGTGACTTACATCCTAGAGTACAGTGTGAATAAATAGTAATAGGAGTATAATATGGTTACAGTCTGCTTTCATAATCTATCTGTAATTTAGATAAAAAGAAATTGGCTGTGTCGGGTTTTTGTACAGTGTTCTTGTGTTTCCTGTGACTGTGGGCCTCAGAGCACAGTAGTACAGAGCAGAGTCTGATACAGCAGTAGAGGAGATGATCAGATCCACATATTTGATCTCTTTTGTGGATCGTTTTTCTTTTCTGAGCGTAGTAGAGAACCTGGAATCTATTTTAGATGTCGTATTGTCTTTCACACCATCTATTATAAGCACAAGAAATTGAGGAGCTGATCCAGGATACTGACGGTACCATTGAAGTGATTGTGCAGAGGAATAACTGCAGGATAAAGTAACAGTTGAGCCCACTGCTGCAGATTTCTCAGTGTCATCTGGTGTGATTTCATCTCCAAAACTCACACCTGGAAAAGAGCAAAAGAATAATGTTTAATTTTCAAACAGTGTTTTTAAATTGTGAAATTGTATGCCAACAATTAATCAGCACTAGTTAACAATTATACTAAATTATATAAGGAAAAAAAGGACATTAAGCACGTAAAAAGATAATTTTTTTTTAAAACGAAATATTAAAAAGCTCATTCAGCATGTAAAATGTGAAAATTATGTATGAAAAGAATATTGTATATTTTTAAAGTATCAGAGCTTTTTCTGAAATGCAGACGCATGCAAAACATACACAAATGCACTTACTTGCAAAGACAGAGAGCAGAATGACTGAATGAAGTATCATTGTACGTGTGTGTGTGTATGTGTGTGTCACAGCTGTTGGACTGAGCGTTGTGACAGTCTAGTAAATGTAACAAGATCATCTCAGATCCACGTGCCAAACTCCTCCTCTTTCATTCTCCTTCATTTTGATGGCAAAACCCCCCCCAGTACATCTGTGTTGATTTTTTTTTTTTTTTTTTTTTTTTTTTTTGGATCAGATGTCTGCAGCCTTCTTTTAGTTCTTGAAATTTGCAGTCTTTAATATGAATTTGAGAGATCCTGCCACCTTGTGGCCACATTTACTGATTTGCACTGTGAAATTGATTTGTGCATATAAAATGTGCATATTTGCTTAAAGCCCTAGAATGATGATATGTTTTACAGTTCAAGACCAGACTTTTCATACTACCAAAGTCGATATGTAGACTGCCTCTTTTTTATTATTTGTTCAGTTATTTAGTTTGTGAGTTCACAAGTGTCACAATCTTCTGTTGTACATTATTTCTCTTTTACATCTTTGGTGCCACCTCTTATTAAACATTACATACCTAAGTACAATTTCTTATCAGACTCAAATGCAGGTGTTTCCACATGATTAATTTCTGTGTATAATTGTGGTTTTGATGTGGTTCAGTTTCAAAGAGAAGAATGAATTTGAGTTTTTGTATGGTTTCATATAGACTTTGTATCACTGGGCTCCAACTCTTAGAGCACAATAATAGAGAGCTGAATCTGACAGAGTTACACCAGTAATAATGAGTTCAGTGGATCTTTCTGATGTAGCTGACTGAAAGCGAGGTTCAGCTGGGGTCCCAGTACCTCTATATGAACGAGCATATTTCCTTATTAAATACTGAGGCTCTTTATTAAGATACTGTCTGTACCAGGAAAGTTCGACATAACTGCTGGTTGTATCATATGAGCAGCTCAGTGTTAAAGACTCTCCTTCTGTACTGATGATATTTGCATACTTGTTTGGCCCAATCTGGTCTGCAGCCATCACTCCTGCAAACATAAACATTAAAATTTGCTTACATTTTACTTAACCATGTGTCATACTGTCACATTACACTATTTTCCTTAACAATGGCATCAAAGAGTATTTTACCTGAAGTCATGATTAAAATGAGTACCAAGTGTCTGTCCATGTTTACTAAGTCAGATGAGTTCTGTTGGTGCTCTTCTGTTCTGTGGGTTGTGATGATTGTGATGCTCTGAGCTTCTGTATCTACTCAGGAACTTCCTGTTCTCTGTTGATGATGCTACTGTTTGGCAATTTACTATTTAACAGAAAACGTATAGAAATAAAACCAAATATTTGTAGAGTAGCAAATCAGTCTCACCAAGAACAATTGTGAAGATTGATGGACTCTTAAAGGGGTCATCGGATGCCCATTTTCCATGTAGATATGATTCTTTAGGGTCTTAATGAAAAGTTTATAATATACTTTGGTTACAAATTCTCAATGGTTTTGTAAAACAACACTCTTTTTACCTTGTCAAAATGAGCTCTGCAAAAATCAAACCAATCTGATGGATTGTTCCTTTAAATGCAAATGAGCTCTGCTCACCCCCCCCCCCCCCTCTTCTTTCTTTCGAGTGACAAGCTGTGCTCTAATGGTGTGTTCACACCAAATGCGAATTTAATTATTCGCGCGAGTAGATTACATATGAAGTCAATGCAAAGACACGAATAGAGGCAAATTCGTGCTGGGCAATGCAAAAGACGCGAAATGTTCGCCTCAAATGCTTCTTCCGCGCAACTTCAAAGATTTTAACTCAATGCATTAACATGATGCATTCTCGCACAAGCCAATCAGCGTAGAGCTTATTGACAAGTCCGGTTGAATCAGCAAATGGAAGAGAGCATTATCGTAGCCAGAAATGTATAATATAGGTATCTGGAGCATAGAAAACAATTAAAATCAGTTGTAGTGGTAGTTTTATTTTATTAGCATGGCTACAGAGATGCTGCTAAAAATAGAATAATAATAATAATAATGTCAATAATGTCATATACAGCATAAAGATGTAGCACACATTAATGCAGGATTAATAGGATAGTCATCTGCGTCTGGATGGTGCTGTGAACCTAGGCGTTTGGCTTTCCAGCGTATTTGGTACTTCCACAGCAGGTACAAAGCAGCGATCTTCGTTATCTCTATCATGGTTGATCGCACCTTGTTGTTCGGTGTGAACGCACCATTAGAGGTTGTTTACTTTAGCCGTATTTAACACGTTTAGCTGCGAAAATTGCTAATTAGCACGTTATTAGGAAAGGTGATTGCAGAGATTCATACAGAAACCCTTATACTCACTTCTGAGTAAATGATTTGCGCGAACTTAGATGCATTTATGTGGATCGGGAGGCGCATTCCCAGCAGCTCAGATCGGAGATATTCTTGTCTAAATTACATTCCTGATCCGGCATCTAAACAATGGCGATCGGACTGTTACAGCTGATTTAGGGCGGGTCTGAGTATGACGCTCATGTCAATCAACTGTCATTCTAGTTGATTGAGATGAGAATGACAGAATGGAGAATCATTGTGTGTTTCTTATGCTCTCTCTAACAGACTTGAAGTTTAAGAAGATCACAACAGATATCAGTGCATTAAACCCCACCTCTTCCAGAGAGCTCTTTGAGAGAGCAGATCTGTTTCATAGTCCATTATATCATTTCAGTGCTATTTATATGCTATAGTGCCTAGCGCCCTCTTGTGGTTACTTTGTTGTATGACATACTATATCAATATGATTGTGATTAATTCCTCTTACTTTGGTTTTTATAGTACTTTTTGTAGTCTGTGTTTAGATGTGCATATCCACACAGAATGAATTTAAGCATGAAGTTTATTTTGGTGGTAATAAACAGGTATTCATTTGACGTGCCTATACATATGTTGGCACAACTTGGACACAAAGTTGAATTGTTTTTAAATTAATATTTAGTCAGTGACTTACATCCTAGAGTACAGTGTGAATAAATAGCAATAATAGTATTCATATTTTTACAATCTGCATTCATAATCTACCTATAATTTAGATATATTTATACAAAGAACTGGGCTGTGTCAGGTTTTTGTACAGTGTTTATTGTGTTTCCTGTGACTGTGGGCCTCAGAGCACAGTAGTACAGAGCAGAGTCTGATACAGCAGTAGAGGAGATGATCAGATCCACATATTTGATCTCTTTTGTGGATTGTTTTTCTTTTCTGAGCATAGTAGAGAACCTGGAATCTATTTTAGATGTCTTATTGTCTTTCACACCATCTATTATAAGCACAAGAAATTGAGGAGCTGATCCAGGATACTGACGGTACCATTGAAGTGAATTTGCAGAGGAATAATTGCAGGTTAAAGTAACAGTTGAACCCACTGCAGCAGATTTCTCAGTGTCATCTGGTGTGATTTCATCTCCAAAACTTACACCTGGAAAAGAGCAAAAGAATAATGTTTAATTTTCAAATAGTGCTTTTAAATTGTGAAATTGTATGTCTACAGTAAATCAATACTAGTTAACAATTATATTAAATGTTATTGCTACATTGTCATTATGATATGTACAGTACATTAAGCATCAAGTTTTTTTTTTTTTTTTTTTTAAAAAAGCTCATTTAGCATTTAAAATGTGAAAATTATGTATGATCATATAGTCTCAAAGTATATGAGCTTTTTTGAAATGCAAATGCATGCAAAACATACACAAATGCACTTACTTGTCAAGGCAGAGAGCAGAATGACTGAATGAAGTATCATTGTACATGTGTGTGTCACAGCAGCTGAACTGAACTTTGTGACAGTGACAGTCTAGAAAATGTAACATCATCATCTCAGGTTCATGTGCCAAACTCCTCCTCAATCACCCTCCTTCATTTTGAAGGCAAAAAAAAAAAAATGTTTGTCAAACCTACACATTCTAAACCCTGCCATTACATATTTAGTAATGTTTTTTATTATATGTTAATTATATATATTGTATAAAATGAAATGGTATTGTAGTGGAAGAGAAATCATGTTGATTTGCACGTCAGATAATTGAGCACATGAAGTGACCATAATATGTTTAAACTATCTTTTGTATAGTGTCTATCAGAATTAATTTATATTATTTCTATTATTAGATTATGTTACAAGTCTGATTTAAAGATGCGTTTGTAATTGATGTATGGGCACACATTCCAGTACTATTTATTTGCATGGTTTTTGCACAGTGTCATTGTTTTTCCTGTCACTGTGGGCCTCAGAGCACAGTAGTACACAGCAGAGTCAGACACACGCACATCTTTGATCTTCAATGGAACTGTTTTTGATGTTGAATTCACTGTTGCAGAAAATCTCTTCTTAAAATCAGGCTCAGTATTTCCTTCACCAAAAGTAAATACACTCAGCATGAATGTTGGTGATCTGTTTGGTAGCTGTTGGTACCAGAAGAGGTATGGATTTGTATCAGTGGTAATATAATTACACCATACAATAACTTGAGCTCCTTCATACGCAGTCATTTCTTCAGAGGACTGTTCAACCCTGTCCTGTCCCAAAGACACTAGGAAACAATAGACAGGAAAAAGTAAATGATCAACGTGAATTGTTAGGAACGTAAGTGTAATGATTTAGTAACCTATATTTATGTAACCTTTTTTTGTTAAACTATACAGAAACAAAAATGTACTTACCATCATAATGTGCCATGAGAGACAGAGAAATCAAAGCCCATCTAAACATAGTTGATTTTTGAACAAACATTCACGCAACCGTGCTTTTAAAAAACTGTTTATCTCATACAGCTCTTCTTTAAATGGTTGTATCATGTCACATGATATACTCGTACATGGAGAGTGCAATGCTGACCCCTTGTGGATGAAGTTTGAGATTGCCAAACATGATGTTTTGCAAACCCTGAACAATTCTTTATAAAGGTAGGATTGGTATAAATAGTGTTTTTGAACAAATGCTTGATCACCACTATATTTATGATATATATTTGTATATTTTAAAGCTATTTACTCACTTATTTC
>CM070008.1:25982829-25996149 GCA_036247105.1 Cirrhinus mrigala
ATGTGCAGCTCTTAAAGGGGCAGTACTAAACATGCGGCCGCTTGTCATCAAAGGGATAGTTCACCCAAAAATTGTAATTCTGTCATTATTTACTCACTTACATGTTGTCCCAAACCTGTATGACTTTCTTTCTTGTGCCAAACACAAAATAAGGTATTTTGAAGAATGTGGATAACCAAACAGTAGCTTGATTTTAATAATAGAAATTATCAAATAGACAACGTTCAACAGAAAAAAGAAACTCATTCAGGGTTAAAACAACCTGAGAGTGAGTAAATGATGGTATTTCAATAAAACACTATAACAGAATTGACAGACAGATGACAGAATTTTTATTTTTGGGTGAACTATTCTTTTAATTGTGGTTCACTTCCAGAACAAAAATTTTCTTGATAATGTACTCACCCCCTTGTTATCCAAGATGTTCATGTCTTTCTTTCTTCAGCTGTAAAGAAATTATGTTTTTTGAGCAAAACATTGAGGATTTTTCTCCATATAATGGACTGATATGGTGCCCCGAGTTTGAACACCCAAAATGCAGTTTAAATGCGGCTTCAAATGATCCGAAATGCAGTTGTAAACGATCCCAGCCGAGGAAGAAGGGTCTTATCTAGCGAAACGATCGGTTATTTTCATGAAAATAATAGTTTATATACTTTCTAATGTCAAACGCTTGTCTTGTCTTGTTCTTCCCGACCTCCGTTTTTCTCCAGTTCATGACAGTTAGGGTATGTTGAAAAACTCCAATCTCATGTTCTCCCTCAACTTCAAAATCATCCTACATCGCTGTTTTACCTTTTTGTTAAGGGTATTTGATCTTCTTTGCATGTTCACTTTGCAAAGACTGGGTCAGAACTTCTGCAGCGATGTAGGATGATTTTGAAATGATTTTTGTTGAGAGAGAAAAAACGATGGGAGTCTTTCGATATACCCTAACTGTCTTGAGCCAGAATACACAGAGTTTAGGCAGAGCAAGACAAGACGAGTGTTTAAGATTAAAAAGTATTTCAACTGTATTTTTTTTTAATGAAAATAACCGATCGTTTCACTAGATAAGACCCTTCTTCCTCAGCTGGGATCGTTTACAACCGCATTTGGGATCGTTTGAAGCCGAATTTAAACTGCATTTTGGAAGTTCAAACTCTGGGCACCATAGAAGTCCACTATATGGAGAATGTTTTCCTCAAAAAACACAGTTTCTTTACGACTGAAGAAAGAAAGACATGAACATCTTGGATGACAAGGGGGTGAGTATTACCTGTAAATTGGAAGTGGACTTCTCCTTTAAATGCAGCTTCAAAGGGCTCTAAACAGTCGAGGTAGAAGGGTCTTATCTAGCAAAACGATTGGTCATTTTTGAAACAAATAGACAATTTATATACTTTTTAACTTGTCTTGTCTTGTCTCTGCAGTGCGCATGTGCAGTCAGTGTAATCTGGGTCAATATAGTTAGGGTATGTCGAAAAACTCTCATCTCGTTTTCTTCTTCAACTATAAAATCATCCTCCATCACTAGTAAATGAGCGATGTAGGGCATTTGATTTTCTTTGCACGTTCAATTTGTATACACTGGGTCGGTTCTTCTGCAGCGATATAGGATGATTTTGAAATTGGGGAAGAAAACGAGATGGGAGTTTTTTGACATACCCTAACTGTATTGAACCTGAAAAAACGAGTTCACGCAGACCTAGACAAGACAAGCATTTGAGGTTAAAAAGTATATAAATTGTCAATTTGTTTCGAAAATGACTGATCGTTTTGCTAGGTAAAACCCTTCTTCCTTGGCTGGGATCATTTAGAGCCCTTTGAAGCTGCATTTAAACTGCATTTTGGACATTTAAACTTGGGGGCACCATTGAAGTCGACTATATGAGGATAATTCCTGAAATGTTTTCCTCAAAAAACATAATTTCTTATTGACTGAAGAAAGAAAGACATGAACATCTTGAATGACAAGGGAGTGAGTAAATTATCTGTAAATTTGTGTTCTGGAAGTGGACTACTCCTTTAAAATGAGGGTAACCATGGACAAAGCAAGTGATAGCATCCTAATGGCTATGTTAATGATCCATTGAAATGGAAGTGAAGTGTAATGGCAGTTAAGTGAGTCTTTGATGGATTCAGTAAAGTTCATTTAGTGAAGGATTTTGTCAGAAGAATTGGTCAGACTAGAAACTATTGAGTTTGTGAGTTTTTTGTACCAATTATAGATGAATGAATAAATGAATGACTCATAAAAGACATTTGTTTTGGAGTACGATTACAGAAGTCAGATGCAACGCTGTGTTGATTCAGTAGCTGTTCTGAAGAATTCTGCGTGTTTATTCAGTGAAAGATTTGTCAGAATGATTCAAACCAGTGATCGTGAGTCTTTTGTGCGATTCATTAAAATAAGTGACTCAAATGAGTCATGTTAAATTGAACTGCACGGTTTGCACAGTATGTTTCTGCATGCAACCCCTGAGTAGAAAATACTGATGTGACCTGCGATCAAAAATCAGAAAATCAGAATAGTAAGTTAGAGATGGTAATTTTTAAAGACACACGCACACAAAAACCATTTATTTAAATTTCTGCTTGTACTGATCCTGTAGCTTTCAACAGTTTGTAAATATTCTGTCCATGCATTACATAAAACAGAATGAATTCTTTATTTCAGCGGATGTTTATGATGTTAGGGTCATCGCAGAATGTCATCTAATTCAGTCTCTCTTTTCTCACATTCTTATTAGACTCATTTCACATTTGAAAAGCTGTGTTACCTCATCTGAGTCGCTTATTGTGTGTGCACTTTTGTGTGGCTTTCAAACAGAAAATAATTTCAGTTTTAAAAACATAATATCTTCAACAGGCCGTTGTACATAATCTGTCAATCTGGACAGCTGCTGATAATCAATTATAATAATATTAATAAAGTTTCAAGTGTGAAGTTTGAAGTTCTATTCAATTCCACCAGCACCACCAAAACAGGTAACACTCTGCTCATCTGTCGTTGGTCAACAAACAGATGTCGCTGTCCCCAAACTCAAAACATCTTGTCAAACTGGGTTTGATGCCCAAACAAATGGAGCTACATCTCTCCAAACTTTCGTAAGCTTGATGATGGCAATGTTTTGTACAGTCTACACAATGCTTCAGGGAAATACAGTGCAAAGAATTTTGATGGCACTACAGAGCCACCATCCCAGTGGGCAATTGATATCAAACTGACGTCAAATTGACATCAAACATTGACGTCAAAAAACATGTCAAAAACGTAAATCAAATTGACGTCAAAAACTTGATGTAAAATTGACGTCAAAAATTAATGTCAAATTGACGTCAAAAAACAGGTCAAAAACGTAAATCAAATTGACGTCAAAAACTTGACGCCAAATTGACGTCAAAAACTTAATGTCAAATTGACATCAAACATTGACGTCAAAAAACATGTCAAAAACGTAAATCAAATTGACATCAAAAATTAACGTCAATTACTTCCACACATTTATGTCCTATTCTAGACAACCAAAATAATGACACAGCAGTAATAAATGTAATAACTATTTTATTTATCAAGATACAATTCCAAAATACAAATGTGAACTGGATTTTATCTCGTGAAGGGACTACAGTAAATGTAACAATGTAAATCAAAAGCATAAAAAAGGCCAATTAACAACATACTGTAGATAGACTATGTAGATACACTACCAATCAAATGGTTTTGAATAGTAAGATTTTTAATGTTTTTTTAAATAATTTTCTTCTGCTCACTAAGCCTGCATTTATTTGATCCAAGTACAGCAAACACAATAAAATTTTCAAATATTTGCACTATTTAAAATAGCTGTTTTCTCTTTGAATATATTTTAAAATGTAATTTATTTCTGTGATTTCAAAGCTTAATTTTTAGCATCATTACTCCAGTCTTAAGTGTCACATTATCCTTCAGAAATCATTCTAATTTTATGATTTGCTGCTCAAAAACATATTATTATTATTATTATATTATGCTGAAAACAGCAAAGTAGTATTTTTTCAGGTTTCTTTGATGAATAGAAAGTTCAGAAGAAAAGCATTTATCTAAAATAGAAATAATCTTTTGTAACATTATGTCTTTGTCATCACTTTGGATCAATTTAATGCATCCTTGCTAAATAAAAGTATTATTTTCTATAATATAATATAATATATATATATATATATATATATATATATATATATATATGACTCCAAGCTTTTGAATGGTGTAGTGTATAATGTTACAAAAGCTTTTTATTTTACATAAATTATATTTCAGATCTTTGGATCTTTCTATTAAACAGAAAATCCAGAAAAAAAGTACTCAACTGTTTTTGATATTGATAATAATAATAATAATAATAATAATAATAATAAATGTTTCCTGAACAGAAAATCAGTATTTTCAGAATAATTTCTGAAAGATCATGCAACACTGAAGACTGGAGTAATAATGCTGAAAATTCAGCTTTAATCACAGGAATAAATTACATTTTAAAATAGTACAATTCGTAAATAGTAGAAATTCTTAAAAAAAACATTAAAAATCTTCCGGTTCATAAACTTTTGACTGGTAGTGTAAATGCTAGCTTGTACCTATTCAGAATCAGAACACAGATCAATCGCTGTCTGGCCCTTTCGGCGTCCCATACCCCCACATCTGTCGGGAGCAGACCGGAGATAATTCCGCATGAATTTTTTAATGTCAGCCTCTGACGATGATGGTTTTGACTGCTGTACAGCACCTGAATGAAGATAGAGACACTTGTATCACTCATTTTAAAATACAGTATACATTTTCAACTAACCATCACTCGTACTAACATAACAATCCACAAAGTAATTAAAACTCTTTAAATAAGCATGGATAACCAACTAGTGGCTCAGTGATCCTCACTATTATTTCCAAGTAAGCTGCACCAGCAGGACAAAGTCAACATAGTCCAATTTTAAAATGTCCTATTTTTCAGATGCAAAATTGAACTTACAAGTGTTACTTGACCCGATTCGACTAAAATTGGTGCTACACAAAATAGAATTCACATATTTTGCAAGGTGTGTGTTCTATATTCTCTGATAATTCCAGTATGAACACTTGCTTAAGTACATCTCATCCATACTCAAAAGCCTACTTTTAGAGAAGTGTTATTTCAGTTTGGGACTCTGGCAACTGCAACAACTTACTTAAGATAACTTAATCATTCTCTGAATGTGTTGCATGCAATCTACATAAGGGGAGCATTCTTTCTAATGAAACAATCTCTTATTTTAATGAAATAATAGTGAAAAGGTATGTTTCTGCTTATTAATCAGTTTGAACAAGAAGAAACCGCATTTTCCTTATTTAATTTCTGGGATAAATAACGAAAAAATGAATGGACTCACAAATACACGGACCCCCGTGAAAGCAGGGAGATGTTCGTTAAGATTCAAATAATTAACGCGGAGCTCTAGCCTGAACACAAACGGTTAACGCATCATCCCCTTGACATTTCAAAATCATTTCAAAATCATTAATGTTAGACTTACAATACAATGCTTATAGTCATATTTTATAGACCATTTCGCTAGATGTAAACAACACTGGTCCAGAAGCTTCCTGTTTTTTTTTTTTTTTCCACATATACAAATACATCTTAAAGGTGCTAATGTAACATTTTCATCCGTCAAATGTTATGTTGGTTGTATTTTTTTGTGATGTTTGTGTAAAGTAAAAAAAAAAAAGAAACAGGAAGTGTATATCGGGACCAGTATGTTTACATCTAGCGAACCGGCTATATGTTCACATAGCCAAAGCTTCAACCACACTGGTAACGTTAATATACAGGCCACATACTGGCGGGAAATTCGAATACACACACACACACACACACACACACAAAATCATTGCACGTTGCTGTTGCATTGCAAGTCATAGTTCATTCTAACACAACCTTCTAAGTGTTAACAGTTACCCAGTATAACTTGTTTTATATTTCATAAGATAACACATTTACTCACCTGATAAAACGTGTCAGAGATCCGCTTTCTGGAAGCTTCGACTTCAGAATGGACCAATTTTCACAAGGCAGTGATGACCCGTTTCAACGGAAACTCGGAAATGAGTAAAAGAGCACCATCTACAGGTGTGTTAACACCAGAGAATGCTTTCTCAATAAATGTCCATTATGGCCCTACATTTTTCATAATTCCAGAAAATTATTGGAAAACACAAACTGAATTTGAGAAAATAAAATGCACGTTTCATAGAGCCAAAAATTTTTTTATTTTTTGTTAAACTTTTAATAACTTTTTTAATAAATTACCGTTAAATTACTTTTTTCATGATTTCAATTAATTAGACATACTTTTTATTATTAATATATATTTTTTATTTGTCTGTTGGAGTCAAGAAAAATTAAAAAGAAAAAAAAATGGAAAAAATAAAATTGATTTTATAGGGTCATACATTTCATCTTGGTCAATTAAGGAAATCTGAATAATTTTAAAATCTGAAGGGAAGCCTGTTTTTGTTCACCAGACATGAAATGTCAAAGTGAAAAATTTCACTGTGAAAAATTAGGCCTAATGTAAATTTTACAATAATTAATAATTGTTGTTGTAATACTGTAAATGCTGGTTTTACAATTATATCGTAATAACAGCAAATGGTAATTCCATGCAAAAGTCAACCTTACCATGAAAAAATAACGTTTTTACCAAAGTTTTTTTCTATACTGACAGCACAGATGTGAACATTTGGTAGTACAAATAGCCATGACCCAGGTCTCTCTTAAAGCATTTTTTTATTTATTTTTAATTTTTTTTTTTTTTTTTGTAGTGCATGATTTTCCATAGTCTGGTAATTGCTATTTTCAGGCTTGTCACATCCATAACAGTACATATTTATCAAAATTAAAATAACATTATTCTTTGAAGAGCCATCGCTTCTCTATTTGTTGGGTATTATTGCATCTGGTTTGTGCATTTTAATTTGAAGAAATCCTACAAAGTATAGACCTATTCTTTCAAAAACGGTGTCCTTTTTTGTCACATCCATAACACATGATTATTTCTCTTTTTTAACATAGAAAACTATATAGACTGATATTTTTCTGATGTTTAAACTCTATCAACAAGGGTTTATTAAAATATAAGCAGATGGTTTAGTATATTGGTAACACATACATATTCAAGAATTTATGTCACATCCTTAACACAAAATGTCACATCTATAATGCTGTATTTGCCAGTATACAGTATTATGATAGCACTATCAATAAAAAAAAAAAAAAAAAAAAAAGTATTTTTGGTAAATTTAATAATCACTCGACTGTTTACCTTCAATTTCAGCATGAGTAAAAAAAAAAAATAAATAAATAAAAATAAAAATAAAAAAAATAATAATAACAATAAATTTCTAGTTGAAGTTACAAGTCCACAAACAGCAGTTGTGTTCCATGCACAAATCCAACACATCATGGTTCAAAAGATGACATGGATGTGTTTCAAAACCTCATTTAACGAAAAAAATAATTCTATTTAAACTTAATCAAGCTAATGACAAATTCATAGTACACCTTAACTTTACATAAATTCTTATTAAACATACTAATCATTGATGTCAATATGACGTCGATATGACATCAATTAAACGTTTAAAACTTGACGTTGAATTGACGTACATTGAACGTCAAACATATTGGCCTACATATATATTAAGCCAATTTCAGTGCAGGATAACCTCCTATTTTTACATAATTAACCACCAGAAGAAATTGGCATCCAAGCTGAAATTAAAATTATGCTATAAAGCATCTTGGTCAAATCTTGACTAATATTTGACGTCAAATTGACATCAAGGTGCCCGCTGGGATGTTTACACTTTTAGATATGCTAGGGTTTTCCGTTATGAGTAAATGAAGTAAATGTGCTCATGTGCAGTTTACCAAGGTAGAGATACTGAAGAACCATTAGAGGTCTAGAATAATATAGATGCCTGGATACAACACTCGAGATGAGTTCTGTGGCACTGAGCTTCTTGGAGTTCACAGTGAGTTCTTTTTTGTGTTGAGGGTCATGTTGTTCTCATTACAATACTGCAGGATGTGCTGGAAATTTTCTTTTTGTAATGCCCTTTGAATACTTGATAATGGAGCTGGGAGAAGGTATGTAGTCAAGATTGAAGAGACATTGTCCGGGTGCTCCGTGTGAACCCTTAGTTAGATTGAAGGAGCTCTGGTTGCCTAATCTAACAGCCTGAGGTGTGAGATTTTGAAAGCAGGATGATGTTAAAGGCATATTTGTGGCTAATAAGCTAATCAGAATTGTGATTTTTCTGGCTTCGACCTATTTACATAATATGCAGAGTCTGTACACTCTAAAAAATGCATTTTTTTAACCCAAATGCTGGGTTCAGCTTGTTGGGTCATTTTATTGGGTTATTGCAAATATTTTACCCAGGTGCTGGGTAGTTTTTTCTGTAATTTTCCTGCTGGGTCATTTTCACATTTTACATTTTTCAAATGATAAACCCTCTCAAACACGTGCCCTAACGCACGCTGGGTCAGTATAAATATATTTATCAGCCGTCATTTTATGTTCTGTCCTGAGAGAAAACACGACTAAAGGGAAACTTCCTGAATCAAATTAAGGTTTGTATTACATTGTATTCCTGTCAAATTATCACTGTAGCTATAAACAAGAAAACATCTGTAGTCTCACATTTTCCTTTTTTATTGATTTATTTACTTAGTTTAAATGTACGTCGCAGCTAATCTCTGCTTGGAACGCTAGCTGTCTAGAAACGCAGCACCGAATCTACACTCAAAGCGAACGACGCGCCAGCGCCACCGTGGAAGTTTCACCGGTGAAACGTTTCACCTCCCACCAAACGAATGCGGGACCAGGGCTGCCTGAAACACGATACGACTTTGTTGTTATAATATGTAACAAAGTTGCCGTGCGCTCCACTGAATACAATGAGCGCTATTGATCCAAAAGCTAAGGACGCAGTGGTCGCGCTATATGCGTTTGACGATGTAAAAGTTAAATGTCTGACAGACAAGATGGCACGAAAGCTATTTTTGATGTAACTTTTCAAACATGAATAAAATATTGTCATTTTATGAACTAGAACAGCTTGCTGACAGCAGTTTTCTTCGCCTCAGATTCCCACTGGCTACTCATGCTGCTCCTGTCACGTCCTAAAACGTTTACTGAATCTTTTTGAGCATTTTATGTTTGTCTAAAACTGACCTGACACTGAATAAAAATATTGTATACTGTTCTTGTCCTATATAAAACAGGTTTTTAGAGTGCATTTTTATTATTTAAAACGGAAAAACATTCAATTGACTGACCCAGCACTGTCAAAGAAAAAAAAAGCGAAAATAACCCAGCTTGTTTTCTAGCCAATATTTACCCAGCGGTGGTTTGCCAAATAACCCAGAAATTATTCAATGAATCAATCTTTTATTACAGACTCAAGGTCCAAATTTAAAAGACAACACAACTTATACAACCCATAACATCAATCATACACAATAAACATTTACAAAATACAGCAATACCAATGTCTCCACAACTTTGACTGATACTGTATAGTACTAACCCTTATATTTGATAGACCCACAATAATCTCATTATTAGAAGCATTAAGCCAGCAGATAAACCTATACATAAGATTTTGTAATAATGCTTTAAAAGTTATTACTCTTGCACTCACAAACATTTCACTTGCACTATACCATCTAGGTCTCCTTAGTAAAATTGTCAATGCATCATTATAAGCTACTTGGAGCTTCTGTAAACTAGATGTTACACTGTAAAAAATTTCCCTGTAAAAAAAACGGTAATCTACTGGCAGCTGTGGTTGCCAGCATCTTACTGTAAAAATACAGTGTGCTACTGTTTTTGAAATTAATAGCAAAATGCCGTTTTGTCATCTACGGTATACAACTGTAATTTAGCAGCATATATCTGTTAAATTACATAGTTGAACCACAAATGAGCAGTAAAGTGTTGTAGAGTATGCTTTAAACAGTGATAACTTTACCTCATCTGAACAGAATCTACGTAAAAGTATATTTGCCTGCATATACATCATACGCCGTTGCCTTTCAATATCCTCATCGTCTGTCATGAGCTCAGTAATAAAATGTCCGAGGTATTTTACTTTCGCACACACAGTGAGGCTCTTATTAGACAACTTGAAAACTGGAAAATGTATACTTTTATCCTCCATAGTTCTGCAAATCATAACCACACTCTTATCAGGATTATATAAAATATCATGTTCAAAACCATACTCAGAACACATACTTAAAAGCTGTTGGAGCCCAGCACTACTAGGACTGAACACTACAAGGTCATCTGCATACATAATGATTCACTAGAATATTTCCTATTATACAGCCAGTTTTACATGCATTCAAACATTTAGATAGATCATCCATGTAAAGATTAAACAAAATTGGGGACAAAATTCCTCCTTGTCTCAATCCATTACTAACCCCAAAAGGTGCAGAGACTTTATTGTCCCATTTTACTCGCATCATCTGGTGGGTTTACCAATAAGCCAGAATTCTCACAATGTATTCTGGCACCCCTCTTTGTCTCATTTAAAAAAAAATAACTTTGCATGGTTAACCCTATCAAATGCTTTAGATGCATCAATGAAACACATAAATACTGATGAGTTTTTATTTCTATACTTATTTACTGTTTCCTTCAATGCATAGATGCAGAGATCAGTACCATGTTTGGCCTTAAATCCAAACTGGTTATCTGTAAAATTAATAATCACATTTATCCTATCCAACAGGTTTTTTTCCAACACTTTAGACAGAATACTAGCTAGAGCTATAGGTCTATAATTATCAAAATTACAGACCATTCCAGCTTTGCTCTTAATAACTGGTACTAATAAAACGGACAGCATTGATTGTTTTTAACCCAGCATTTTTTAAAGTGTATTGCTTTCATAAGCAAAATAATGGTTTGCCCTGTGGAGAGTGCATGTTGCACTGTATCACTCTGTATGTAAAAGTATTTCACAGAATATACTCACAAACATCAGTGGGTATTTAACAAATATCTTTTTTTGCTGGTAATTAATTTAAATGTCTGAAACCAATTTTATGCGGTTGAAAACACTGAATTGGTGTGATATAGGCTAAAAGCACTGAGCGCGTCTATTTCTGGCTCTGCGTAGAGAGCGAAAGCACGTTTGAATTTGTGAATTCTAATTACACCGGTGATCGTCAGCATAAAATGGTTAAAAAAAAAAGTCATGTTTCTGGGGGGTTTGATGTAGTGCTTAATTTGTAAATTGCGAGTGATCAAGTGATCAGAGGACGGAGAGGTAACGGAGCATTGCACAGTCACTTGGTGGACCAACTTAAGCAAAAGTCGCGTTTGTAATGAGCGCGGCTATCTTGCATCCTCTTCAGGTAGTTCTCAGTGCGCAGACTTGCATTTCGGTGGTAAAATATAGGTTTGTGTATGTTTTATTTAATTTATAAAACAGTTTCTTAGCTGCAAATTCTTTTATGAAAAGCAGTCTAAAGGAACGAGATGTCAGTCACCTAAACAAGCTGCATCGGTCTTTTCGCGACGATTAAATGTTTAATTTTTACTTCTAAAATGCTTTTAACGAGTTTAAATGTAAGAAAAATTGTATACATGCTTAAAAGGTAAAATATATTGTATTAAGAACTGTATTTAATGAAAATAAAGGCATTTAGGCAAATAAAGAAAGAAAGAAAGCGAGAGAGAGAGAGAGATGTCAAATAAATGTCATAATAAATGAAAAACTAAAACAAACCTAAACTAACAGCAGTTATTGAAAACCTAACTAAAATAAAATAATTATCAAAAACAAATATGGCCTAATCATTTTCATAATAATTATCCCATGGCGGAGACGCTAGAGGTTTGCCTCAGTAAGCTTAAATTAAAATGTTCTGTTGATTCTGCTAAACTTTAATTACTAAAACTAAAATTAAAACTGAAACTAAACTATAGCCTAATAAAACTAAAATGACCAAAATTATATAAATGAAACTAATAAAAACGAAAGTGGGTTTTATTGCGAAATTAAAAACGGTATTAAAATAAAAACGAATTTAAAATGCAAAACTATAATAACCTTGGCAAGAAGTCTTTCATTGGTGCCTGAGGAGAGGGATTAGCTAAATGAGGTGCTGGATCAAATTTCGGAGGTGGCTGATCCGGACAGGTGGAGGGGGTCAAATTGAATCTGAGGTGGCACAAATCAGCTCCGAGGGTTAGCCTACCCCTCGGTTGTAATCGCGTTCGGTTAAGATTGCTTTCCGCGTTTAAAATCGTATTCTGGGGTTGGAGGGGTGGGTCCTTCAGATCATTGCAGGGGGGACTTCAGGACGTCATGAAATACTGAAAATACTGAAAATACTTGAATCATGCGTTTGCTCTTTACACAGTACTGAAGTTGCCACTGATTTGATTGCTAAGAATACCTTTTCACCATATTAGAATCTCTCTCTAGTTTGTTAACTATAGGTGTGTGCTCTGATTTTTTTCCCACACAGCAACTTTGATTAGAAGCACACACTATAATCATATTCAAGTATGTAAAATCTATAACTGTAATATATCATTAAATTTCCCTAATAACACTCAATATGGTTAGAATGAAGATCTGTGTCAATTGGTTTTCCTTTACCACAACCACTATTCATCCAGTGGGAACTTTGCCACATTTCTGCTATAAGTGCTAATTAAAATCAATGTAGTAATATGACTTTTATATACTATTGAAGAGTTATATCAAATAGTACATTGCAATATAAATTTCTTACAAGTTTCAGGTAGAGTTTTTTTTTTATTATTATTATTTTATTAACTACTATTTATTGATATATTTAATAAAATGAGCCAATATTTAAAAAAGTTAAGTTTTAGTATCTTTCTTTCTTTCTCCTGCCCTCACCTTCTTAATCTTTCTCAGTGTTTTGTCTTACTGCATATCTATACACAGCGAAAAGCAGTTTCAGTTTGTCACAGATCAGAACATGTTAAACAGGTGAATACATGGACTGTCTTTTCTGCCCAATACAAGGTATAGTAAACAGCATATGACGAACCAATAAAGTGCTGTATATTCATCTGAATCTCCACTTTACCATTATACATACAGTTTAAACTGAGGTTTAATCAAGGTGTTGTGATCTGTAGTCACTAATCATCACTAGAGTTTAATGAGGTTTGGGATAAGCATGGGCAATTTTCCCAGTAATCATACCAAAGGATATAAATACACAAGCTTACCTCACTCCTTTGAGAATTCCTGCTCCT
>CM070008.1:25996249-26018313 GCA_036247105.1 Cirrhinus mrigala
TTTAACTACAGTAAGAAAGACAATCACATAACAAAGTCATATAATGAATCAAGGCTATCGTTTTAGCCTGAGACTAAAAATAGAACTATTTTTTTGTTTTATAAGAACAGACATGAATTCAGCATGATTTTTTTTTTTGAATGGTGTAATTTATCACTTTCCTTCCAAAAGACACATTGTACTCAACAGTGGCAGATCAGTCAAGCATCTTCAATATATTTGAAGTATATTATGAGTTAAAAGGGGTTTATTTCTCCCTTTAGAGCCATAACAGAAGCACTAGAGATATATAAATGTTTAAAATGGCAACCACAGTTAGCCCATTTGTAATTGAGACACAGCGCTGGCCAATGGAAGAGCAGACACAACTCATCCAGACATTTTGCCCGATTCCCTCCCATGAGGGCTTATCCATTTGGAATTTAAGTTGGCTTTAAACGCTTTTTGTTAACTGCGTTAACAACGGCAGCTATTAGAGCTTAATTTCCAACGAGATACAAGTAAAGAACATCTGAATCAACAAAAGTAAGTGTCGGAGGGCTTTGAAGTGTGGTCCATTATGGAGGTCAGGCAGGGAGAGCAGTGCAGTGATTAACTTATTGCATGTGAAGAAAATGATTTCTCCCACCAAAAGAACATATAATAGTGAAGTACAATGAGAACAGTATCAGCAAAACTCATCTTTCATATGGTTCCCTGTCAAACATATATATGGAGATTATTTCTACACATGTATTTCGGTCAAATTAATGTGCTCTGCAAGCTATCCAGTAAATCTGCGAGCCTGAAATGACCATTTTTCTACCTTATGCAAGATGAATAAGAATCTGGTGATTCCAAATATCATGGACAGGGAAAATCCATTTTTTAACTTAAAAAAAACCTGTTCAAATAAACAGATAAATAAATAAATAATCTTTATTGTTTTAATATATGCAAAACAGGATACACCCATAGCCAGAAATTTAAATAGGGGTTAACATTTCATTTTAGTTATGTGGTAAGTAATTTATTGTGTAATTGAGCATTTTAAAATAATATTTGACTGTCAAACTGATGTATAGCGATACCTGCGTCTTCGTTTGAATCTCTGGCGCTGGTGTTTCTAAAGATACAGTACTAACTCCCCCTGCTGTGTAAAATGGAAATTTCAGCCACTGGTGTCCATAGAAATTATTACAGACAAGCAAGTTAAGCTGATTAATCATATGCCATCCAATCCCTATGCAATGTTAATGCAAATTGTATACAAAGACAGAACATGTAGGCTGGCACTAGTTAATTTCACTAATGGCCTCAAGCTCTTCAGTGATTGCCTGGTTAACATCACTTTGAGGAAAATATATTGTAGTCTCTTAATGTAATTAACAGAACAAATACGTAAATAAATACTGCCCAGACATCTTAGGTTAAAAAAATATGTAACAGCTGTCAGGTTTAAAATTATTTATATTTTTAAAACAAAATATACATTATATTTACTGTTACTGAATAAACAGCAGAAATGAAAAAATAAATAAATAAAGAGGAAGAAGAAGAAGAAATAACTTATGGGCTATTCTGGACTAGCTTCAAAATAAAACTTTTGAAAAATGAATTATTTATTCACCCTCATTTCGTTTCAAATATGTATTATTTATTTATTTTTAATTTAGTATAATTTAATTATTTTATTTTATTTTATTTTATTTTATTTTATTTTATTTTATTTTTTTGAAGACTATACTAGGGGGACTAAATTCAAACGTAAGATTTCATGCTTCAAAAAAGGATGATACAGACTAAAGTATAAAAAAGATACGATTAAAGTTCAGAATACTTTAATGACTAGAAAGTTCAAAAGTACAGCATTTATTTGAAGATATCTTGTAACATTATAAATGTCTTCTGGTCAAATAAATGTATCCTAAAAAAAAAAAAAAAAAAAAAAAAAAAAAAACACACACACACTTCTTCAGTCCTTTAAACAATTTATTTTTTTTTTTTTGGGTATGCCTTCAGATTATTGTGTGCCTTGGAAAATAGTTTAACATTTATATGGGCTACTTTTATGGTACTTTTATAGTGCTTTTAGGTCCTTAATGAAGTTTGAAAGCTTCAGTAACTGGTCATAATGTTGTTTGGAGCAACGTGAGCGTGAGTAAACGACAACAATTTTTATTTTTGGATGAAATATCCCTTTATGAAATCTGATGGGACACATCCTCTGGTCAAAGATGTGCCGATGACAGAGAGAAGGTATGGTAGAAGATCAGAGAAGATATTTTAGATCGTGAGGGCAGGTGGTCACACAGTGGGTGGTAGAAAGCTGGAGCAGCTTCTCCTCTGGCATGGTCTCAAAAAAAGTCTGGTTCAGAGTGGGTTGTGTAGAACTGTGGGCTACCGATGTTGACCACTTTGTTTTTGAAGTAGATGAAGAAGGGGGAACAGGTTGGGGGGGCTCTGTTTCTATTTTTCTAAAGCCACAGCTTAAGGCAGGGAAACATCCTGACTACACTCCTCAGAATGGATATGAGGACAGGTTTTGGGGAAAAATCAAAGTAAAGAGGTTTTAAAAAAATCGGAAAGGGCAAAAGGACTTCAGGTTCAGCTGAAGCCTCCACTGCACTGCTTAAACAGACAAATAAAACTACTGAATAGAACCAGCCTAGACCAGCATTACTTTACCATGTTGGTTCATCTATCTATTAGGGGTTTAACTGTATATTGTGAGAAGAAGCAACAGTATGAATTGTAGATAGCGACAATATCTGTCATAAGATGAAAGTTTAGACTGTCTCAGTTTAGCATCAAACATGGTAATAAAGCATCAAATATGGTAAACTCTGAAGGTTACACTTTTGAGTTTTCATGTGTGATAAATACACTAAAAATAAAATAATTTATTTAATAAAATACAATATTTAAAACTTTGTAGTCAGGGTAATAATTGGGTTAGAAGTAATAATAATAATAAAAAAAAAAACCTAGCATTTTATTTTATAAGCATTCTTTAATTGATCTATATCAGGGCTCCAATACTGTATATTATGCATATTGTTTAAACAATTGTGACACAGAACAACAAGCAGGTGTTAGCTGTGTTTGGTAACCATATTTATGTGGTCCCTTTGGATTTTGATTTTAACTAATAAAAATAACAAATCATGATTAATTGTATGATTTTTTTCAGGTCAGGTCATGTAAAAAAAAAAAATGTTTTAATTCAATGAATCAATTTTTTTTCATGTTATCACCATGAAGTAAACTGAAAAATCTTCTTTAAAGTGAGTTGTACATAAAATGTTGCTGTTTTATGTAAATGTACACTACCAGTCAAAAGTTTTTGAACAGTAAGAATTTTAATGCTTTTAAAGAAAAACTCTTCTGCTCACCAAGCCTGTATTTATTTGATCCAAAATACAGCAAAAGCAGTAATATTGTGAAATATTTTTACTATTTAAAATAACTGCTTTCTATTTTAAAATATTTTCAAATATAATTTATTCCTATGATTTCAAACCTGAATTTTTAGCATCATAATATTCTGATTTGCTGCTCAAAAACTATTATTATTATTATTATTATTATTATTATTATTATTATTATTATTATAATTGTTGTTGTTGTTGTTGTTGTTAAAAATCTTACTGTTTAAATGTTTTTTACTGGTAGTGTATATATGTAAATTATTACACAATTCAGGCCAACTTTAAAAAATACCATAAATCCCATAAAATTTTTTATTAAAATTTGGCCCCTTGTCCATATTAAGATTCGCGTTTGGCTTTACAAAACATAAATGACATAGCCTACCTTAAACACTTAAAGTCGGTGTGTTTTTAAGAAGATATGTTGCTGCATAAGAACGGTGGTAACGGTACTTGGATGTTCCCGGATGAATTAATGTACGACTGTTAGTTACAATTAACTAATTCAGAACCACTTGTTTGGGAAATTGTTTTGATTGATACCTGCAGTTTTCCTCCAAGCCAATAGGTGCCGGTGCCGAGTCACGCAAACGTTCCATTCAGGGAAGTTCTCGCGTGAACATCCTGCAGACAGTGGATTGAAATTTCTAAAGCTCTCAGAGTTGTCAACAAATCTCTGCGGAGCTGCATATCCACATTAGCATCGAGCAGACCCAATGTGAACCTCTTGCATGCAGAAGAACCGCCTCAGCTGTGTTCAAACAAGCGCCTTTCTGTGCTAGCAGTGCGCTTGGTGGAAGTTTCTGGCTCTTTTCTCTCATCTGTGTCGCTTTAGCTAGTTAGCGTATCTCCCACAGCCGCCCGGATGCGGTGAAGCCCCGCAGTTTTACCTTCAGCTCTGGCCTTCCGACGTGCACGAACGGCTTCAATCATGTCAAGCACTCGGCAGCAGCAACAGCAGCAGTCTGGCGGTGCAGCGGGGTCCGTCCCCGGGACGAGCTCTGGAAGTATGAGTAGCAGTAGCGGCGGCGGCGCCGGTGGAGCGAACAGCGGGAGCAGCGGCGCTCAGAACGGGAACAGCTCGGGTAACGGGGTGTCCTCGCGGACTCTGGGCTCGGTAGCTGAGGGACCGAGCGCTCGACTGGGTTCGTCGAGCAGGAAAAGACCCTTGTACAACGGTCTGATCAATCCCTATGAGGACAAGAGTAATGATTTTGTATGGTAAGTAGATTTTGCAGAGGGCTAAATCCACTGGATAGTGAAGTTTTAGTACTTGTTTTGAACAGTTTCCCACATGCGGGCTTAATTGTAGGTTTATCTGGAAAATCCTGTGATTTTCTTTGCACGTAATCCTGTAATTCTCAGAATAAAGATAATTGTTGACAAGGCGTTAAAGGGGTAGTTCTCTCATAAAGGAAAAGTCTGTCATCGTTTACTTACCATCATGTTGTTTTTAAACTTGTATGAACTTTTTTGTGTGGACCACAAAACGAGATATTAGATATAAGGTTAGAGACTGACAGATTCAACTTGTCATTTTATCAAAAATCCAATAGGAGTAAGAAAATAATACAAACTAAACGTGTATATCTGACCACTTGGCAAACTCATTCAAAACATGCATGTATTTTACACAACTTGTGTAGTGAATGCTTGAGTGATGGTGTCAGTTAATTTTTTAATGCTTCAAATTTTTACTCAAATTATTATGATAGATTTGTGATTTAAAAATGATTTAAAAAACAAACAAACAAACACACTCAAACATCATTTTTAATCATAGTCTAAGACTTTTAAACCCCATTGTGTAATTCAAAACAACAGTCAAGTCTCAGCTTTTTGTTGCTTTGTTATTGGAAAGGGGAAGCAAGCTTTTGCATGTCATTTTTTTTTCTTTCTTTTTTTTTTTTTTCTTAACAGCCCTATATGTTTTGAGATGATAGAGGAAGCTCACATGACAAAGTGTGGCCACAGTTTCTGGTAAGAAAGCACTTGTTCTCTAAACTGACCATTTTCTTGTTACATTTTTCAACCCACTTGCAGACTCAAACAATCATGTTTTCATTTCTATCTAGTTATAAATGTATACGACAGAGTTTGGAGGACAGCAACAGATGCCCAAAATGTAATTATATCATTGATAATGTGGATCAACTCTACCCCAACTTCTTAGGTATGTACATGCAAATAACGTTATAATAATGTGTTAATTACTTTTTTTTTTTTTTTTTTTAATTTAAAAACATCAAGCTTTAGTGTTAACCACCTAATTTTTCAATTTGGGGATTGTTTAGCTGACATGATTCTTTAATGGTTTTACAGTGAATGAACTGATCCTAAAACAAAAACAAAGATCTGAAGAGAAGCGTCTGAAACGGGATCACCCTGTAAGTGCATCGAGCTTTTTGTTTGTATAATGAGTGGAAACTATTTAAACAATTTTTTCATATTTTGTACCACATTAAATGATGTCTTATTGTTTGTTTCCGATGCTGTTTATAGAATGGAACCAAATGGCAGGTTTTCCAAGACGTCCTCGGTGCAGATCAAGAAAATATGGATTTAGCGAATGTCAACTACATATTAGAGTACCTGTTGCAAAAAAAGAAACAGCTGGAGGCGGTTGGTACCCATTCTAAGATAACGTTACTGTTGCGCGGTTGCAGACACAACACTTCGGGGTTCTTCAGGCACCCTGAGTTCAGCTGCTTTATATTATCATTTCATTCACATTGAGCTGTTGTTTTCTAAGGCTTAAAGGTGTCATGAACTGCCCTTTTTTATTGTTTTGTACTGTTCTCTGTGGTCCCCTTATAATGTTATCAAGATTTTTACATAAAAAAAAACAACAGAATTTAGAAATTACAGGCTGTTTTCTGTCCTCTTGTTTTAATAGGCGTAGTGTATTGTAGACTCGGAAGTAAAGAGGTAGTGATGTAGAAGCAGGCGTTGATCTTCTTCTGCAGAAGCAGTGTTTAGCCACACTATTACATCATAGAGTGGCACATTCCACAACCCGTCATTTGGCAAAATGGCTTCAGTATAAGCTGTTTTTAGACTAACAAGAAAGTTTTGAGTCCTGAAACTTACGGGATGTTTTTATAGTACAATGACCTCTTATATGTCAAAATAGCAAGGAAATTTTAGTTTCTCAGTTCATGACTCCTTTAAAATAAACCAAACTTACAAATTATGATCACACAAACCCTGAAGTTCCAACTGGCTTTGAATTCCAAATCTTTTTATGTGACCAAAAATAAGGCCAAATAAAACGTATCCATATGAATAAAAATCTTGTAATCCTTATCTTTTTAAGTGACATAAACATCAATCAAAATCAGTAATTGGTAAATTATCTTCAGTGTCTCATACACACTGCATGTCTGCTATGTACACTACCAGTCAAAAGTTTTTGAATGGAAAGATTTTTATTGTGTTTTTTTTTTTTTTTTTTTTTTTTTTTTTTAGTAGTCTCTTCTGCTCACCAAGCCTGTATTTATTTAATCAGAAGTACAGCAAAATTTTGAAATATATTTACTATTTAAAAATAACTGTTTTCTGTTTGAATATATTTTAAAATGTAATTTATTCCTGTGCTTTCAAAGCTGAATTTTTATCATCATTACTCCAGTCACATGATCCTTCGGAAAACATTCTAGTGTTCTGATTTGCTGCATACAAAACATTTATTACTATTATTGTTGTTGTTGTTTCTTTGATGAATAGAAAGTTCAGAAGAACAGCATTTATCTGTAATAGAAATCTTTTGTAACATTATAAATGTCTTTATCATCACATCCTTGTTAAATAAAAGTATATATGTACTGACTCCAAGCTTTTGAATGGTGTACTGTATAATGTTACAAAAGCTTTTTATTTTAGATAATACTGATCTTTCTATTCATCAAAGAATTCTGACAAAATGTACTCAATAATAATAATAAAAATGTTTCTTGAACAGCAAATCAGCATATTAGAATGATTTCTGAAGGATCATGTGACAGTGAAGACTGGTGTAATGATGCTGAAAATTGAGGTTTGATCACAGGAATAAATTACATTTTTAAATGTATTCAAATAGAAAGCAGTTATTTTAAATAGTACAAATACTTCACAATATTACTATTTTTGCTGTATTTTGAAATAAATAAATGCAGACTTGATAAGCAGAAGTGAATTCTTAAAAAAAAAAAAAACATTAAAAATAGTACTGTTCAAAAATGTTTGACTGGTAGTGTAATTTTATATTTTAAGGCCAATTTTCTCAGACTTGATTATATATGACCGATAGATTAAAATGCTAAATAATCTTTAACTGTTTTTGTCTAAAAAAATTTTTTTTAAATAATAAAATATTTTCACTATAAATCATAGGTGTCAATTTAGAGTAACGTTCATTAACCTTAACAAGCATAATCAGATTATATAGTGGTTAAAAGATCATTAGATTCAAAGCTCTGATGAAGAGCCTGGAAGCGTGCCTGATTGTTGATGTCATGATAATTTTTCTTATAAAAGGAAATAAAAAAAAAATAACTGTGACTCATATAGACTGATTGCTTCTCTTTTGCTGATCCATCTATGATCTCTGTCTACAGGAATCACAAGCAGCTCAGCGCCAGATCTTAATGGAGTTCCTGAAAGAAGCCAGAAGAAATAAAAGAGAGGTTGAACCTCCACATCTATTTTTAAAATGTTGAATAATGCACTGTTGACAGCAATGAGGTCTTTAACTTAAAGTTTCCCTCTCTGTACTTCAACAGCAACTGGAGCAGTTACAAAAAGAGCTGAACTTTTTAGAGGAGGATATCAAACGAGTGGAGGTCAGTTTAATATGGTGACCCAGATTTTTGTTTTGCTTTGTTTTTTTTTTTTTGTTTTTTTTTTTGTAGTCTAGCATAGAGATATGTACTCATAATATGTTTCTATATACGGTTTTACATTATCATTCAAAAGGTTGGGGCCGATAAGATTTTTAAAAACGTTTTTGAAAGACGTCTCATGCTCACTGTGTTTATTTGATGAAAAATACAGTAAAAACAGGAATATTATGAAATATTATTACCATTTGAAATGACTCTTTTCTATTTGAATATAGTTGAAAAAGTCATTTATTCCTGTGATGGCAAAGCTGAATTTTCAGCAACAGTTTTCAGTGTGATATGATCCTTTAAAAATTATTCTAATATCCTGATTTAGTGCTCAAGAAACATTTATTATCGTTCTTGGAAACAGTTTGGCTGTTGCTTATTATTTGTGGAGTTTTTATTTCATTTTATAACATTTTTATAATTATATAAATGTCACTTTCAATCAGTTTAATGTTTATGCTGAATAAAAGTATTACTGAATAAAGTGTTGAAAGGTGCTGTACATCTGATGCATATGATTTATTTTATTTTAGGAAATGAGTGGTATGTACACAGTGAGTGAAATGGACCCCAATTTAGACAGCACTGTACCCCAGTTTGAAGCTCCCTCTCCTGCACCCAGGTAAGACCATCTATGAAGGTGTATGCAATAGTTCACAGAAATAAATGAATGTCATTTAAAAAAAAAAAAAAAAGTCTTAAATCATGCACATCTAATTATTGACAATTATGCTATATTTTTCCATTTAATAAATAATATCTTGTTTCTTTCTGCAGCAGTAGCATAATAGACCCCACAGAATACATGCAGCATCCTTTTGGTGGAAGCTCACAGGTAAATTATTATTAAATTTTCATGAATTGTTTTCATTTCCTGTTATGGCTGGTTTATATGCCTTTGAGTAATGCTGATATTCACTGTTTATTGTTGTGTTTATTTTAACAGGGTAAAAGGCAAACTTGGTACAACAGCACTCTGGCGTCACGGCGAAAGAGACTGACGGCACACTTTGAAGATCTGGAGCAGTGTTATTTCTCTAATAGGATGTCTCGAATAACAGGTTTGTTGATTCAGTGCAATATATACTGTGCATCTGTTCATAAAAAGTACCAGTATATTTGTGTCTGCAAGTGGTTAATATTCTGTTATTCAACACAGTTGTTTTTCTTGTTAACAGATGACAGCAGGACTGTTAACCAACTGGATGATTTCATGGAGTGTCTATCAAAATTTACCCGTTACAACTCTGTGAGGCCTCTGGCCACCCTGTCTTACGCTAGTGACCTCTATAATGGCTCCAGTATTGTGTCCAGGTAAGGTTGCAAAAATATTAATTGAACTTCAGACCACATTTTGTTGGGCTTTAGTCTTTGTTCAGTTCCATTCTTGAAGTCACCACCAGAGGGTAGTATTGTATTACTGAATAACATCACACATATTGACTGTGAATTTTGAAAACCATCAATTTTACAAAAGCTGGAACAGTGGCCAGCTCATACATATACATATAATGTATAATTGCTCATGATTCTCATCCCTGTTTCATAAACTATCATCAGTTATAACAAAATGTACAAATGTGTGTCTTTAACTGTGCATTCTAATTAATTAGTCAGTAATTACACTGATTTCTTTCTGCTAAAACTTGAGTAAAGCATATCACATTAACATTCTTGGTGTATTTAGAGTTGAAAGTAATGGCTTGTGATTTAATGGTGAAGCAGATGTCAATTAAACAGCTCTGACTGTGTGAGTGAGCCAGTTTACTGATTAGTTCAGGCTTACTTGTAAATTACTTTAACTAATTCTTTATAACATTTATATATATAAAAAAAAAAAACAAACAAAAAAAAAAATTCAAAAAAGGAACTATATGTCTCACTGTATGTTTGTTGCAGGGTTTGAGGATAAGATATTTATTTAGGTTTTTTTTTTTTTTTCATTAAAAGCGTGTTAAAAAGCCTGAGGTCTGTAGGAGATATATATATATATATCCAGTGCCCTTCATAAGTATTGGAACAGTAAAGATCTGTAAATATGATTAAAAGATGAATATGAGACAAAACTACAGAATGTCACATTTTATTATTGGGTGTTTCAACACATAAATGTTTTACCAGCTAAGAAGATCAGCACTTTTATTGTTCATCCCACTATCTGATGTGAGCATAAGTATTGGAACAGTTGCCTCACAGGTCTTTCTGAGTGATCAGCTTTGTCCTGTTGCATTATTTGTTCAGATATTAAAAGCAGGGAATGTGTTGTATAAGTTATATCCATTGCTTCTGCAATCTGAGTCTTGCATTCGATGACGACACACACAAACCAGGATGAAGATGAGGGAGCTGACTCTGAGAGAAAAGCAAGCAATTATGATGCTAAAAGAGAAAAGGCAGTCAATTACAGCTATAGAAAAAACAAATGGCATGGAGAAATCAAGAGTTTGGAGACCACCAGAGACATCAGCAGCCAACAATGACCTGATCAGCTGAGAAAAACAACAGGAGTTGATGACAGGCAAATCATAAAAGCTGTAAAAATTCCCAAAAGTCCCCAAAACAAGCAACAGTTGGAATTGGCTGCATTAAAGGCTGGGAGAAGCATTTCAAAGGATGAGACCAAGAGTCACTGCTCTGATTGCACGCAAGGGATCTGCAACAAAATAAGAACTTTTAGTCTTTTACATCTGCCTTAAGTTCAACTGTCCCAATACTTATGCTCACATCAAATAGTGGGATGAACTCTAAAAGTGCTGTCCTTTCTATTTGGTAAAACGTGTGTTGAAACGGCTAATAATAAAATGTGACATTCTGTAGTTTTGTTTTATATTCATCTTTTAATCATATTTGCAAATGTCTTGACTCCACAGCAAACAAAGCAATTTTGTCTTTACACTACACTACCGTTCAAAAGTTTGGGGTCAGTAAGACTTGTAATAGTCTTTAAAGTAGTCTCTTATGCTCATCAAGGCTGCATTTATTTGATTAAAAATATAGAAAAAAAAAACAGTAATATTGCAAAATGTTTTTACAATATAAAATAATGTTTCTTTTATTTTAACATACTTTAAAATAGAATTTATTCCTGTGATGAAAAGCTGAATTTTTATCAGCTGTTACTCCAGTCTTAAGTGTCACATGATCCTTCAGAAATCATTCTAATATGCGGATTTATTATTAGAATGATCAGTGTTGGATAATATCAACAGTTGTGCTGCCAAATATTTTTTGGAACCTGTAATTTTTTCATGAACAAGAAGTTTAAAAAGTACAGTGTTTATTCAAAATATAAATATTTTATAACAATGTAAATTATTTATTAAATTTTAATAAACTTTTAATTATTACCTTAATACATCCTTGGTGAATAAAAGTATTAATTTCTTAAAAAAAAAAAAAAAAAAAAAAGAAACAACAAAAATGTGCTGACCCCAAACTTTTGAACGGTAGTGTATATATATATATATATATATATATATATATATATATATATATATATATATATATATATATATATAGACAGAGAGAGACAGAGAGCTTTATATTTATATTTCAGTTATTTATTGATTGATTTTACATTGCCATTGCATGAATAAATGACATCTTAACATGTATGTAAACAAAAAAGTTATATTAAATTATAATACTATTTCACAGTAATACTGTTTTCACTGTATTTTTAAACAAAGCTTATTGTATTTAAGCTTTGGTGAGCATAAGAGACTTCTTTCAAAAACATTAAGAAATCTTACTAACCCTGCAATTCTGAGCAGTAGTGTATATTTAATTTTTTTTTTTTTTTTTTTTTTATCACATTAGGTTCAGACTGTTGGCTTTCAACTTAGTTTAAACAATTTTTTAGAGATTCATCAGTGCAGGAAATATGATCTGAGTGTTTTAGAATGGTGTTTCTTCCGCATCAGTGGCGGACACTTGGAACTGTTAACAGATCCAAACATCATGAAAATCATTTGGTTCAGTTCTCAATTCCCAAGCCTAGTATTGGATTTACGAATATAATCATTGGCTCAAACCAACCGTTATTTCGATGTTTTATGTAATGTTCAGATATATTACACCAATCCTCAACCAGCCAAATAACTTTGCTCGGCTAGTATAAAAAGCGATTATTTCATCACACCAACATTTTTCCGGCATACTTATATCGGATCACCTAAGCGTCTGAGAGGCTGTTTGGATGCATTACAGCTCTTGTCTCTTTCTCTGTCCGTGTTTGAGTGGAAGTAGAGCAGATAATGAGCGTGCACAGTCAGGAGAACTCGCTGTGCTAACACTTGTTCTGTCTCTTTTCTTTTTCCTCTTTTGCAGCATTGAGTTTGACCGTGACTGTGATTACTTTGCCATTGCCGGTGTCACTAAGAAAATTAAAGTGTTTGAGTACGGCACTGTGATCCAGGATGCTGTGGACATTCATTATCCTGTCAACGAGATGACATGTAACTCTAAAATTAGGTATAAAGAGTGTCTGAAATCAGGGGTTGGCCTGAATGTTCTTGGTGGATTATGCAGTAGCACAACAGAACGTCACATTTTCTTCTGTCTTGTCTCTTTCCAGCTGTATCAGCTGGAGTAGCTACCACAAAAATCTGTTAGCAAGCAGCGATTATGAGGGGACTGTCATTCTTTGGGATGGGTTCACGGGACAGAGGTCAAAAGTCTACCAGGTACCCTTAAGTGTCAGGTGGCACCAGATGACTTTCATTACTCTTTAACCCCTTTCAGTAGGAGAGCTATTTTTTTTTCTTAACCCACAGCAAAATTTCTTTCTTAACCCACAGACAATTACAGATCCACTTGTCATCTTTTGTTATAATAAATAAAATTGTGATCTTTAGTGACATTATGTGACCATGGACCACAAAACCAGGGTCGTAAGGGTCGTTGTTTTGAAATTTGCAAAAAAATATATATATAAATATTGAGAAAATCACCTTTAAAGTTGTCCAAATGAAGTTCTTAGCAATGCATATTACTAATCAAAAATTAAGTTTTGATATATTTACGGTAGAAAAATTACACAATATTTTCATGGAACATGATCTTTACTTAATATCCTCATAATTTTTGGCATAAAAGAAAAATTGATCATTTTGACCCATACCATGTATTTTTGGTTACTGCTACAAATATACATGTGCTGCTTAAGACTGGTTATATATAGAAAATAATAACAATATTTTTCTGGCTATGCTGTACATTGTGTACAAAAAAAGAAGGAAAAAGTGTCAATCATTCAGTTAAATATTTGAAAAACAGAAGCGCAATCTATTTTCATTATCAACTGGATAAGTTGTTGCAGCCCATATCAAATTACATTGAGACTTGAGTTATTTTAAATTTAATATGTACGTTTGTTTATACAGCTGTGATTTGCAATTCCTTTAGACTTAATCTAAGTTGGATTCTGACCTTCAAGTTTCATTTCCACAGGAGCATGAAAAGCGGTGTTGGAGTGTCGATTTCAACCTTATGGATCCCAAGCTCTTAGCATCAGGATCAGATGACGCAAAAGGTATTTCTGCAACTGAACTGTTCCGATCAAGTTATTTGATTCAGGATTCTTAGAGATATTCTTCTATAAATACTTAAGAATGAATTCTCTTTTACCCCAGTCAAGTTGTGGTCCACCAACCTGGACAATTCAGTAGCCAGCATTGAAGCGAAGGCCAATGTATGCTGTGTCAAGTTCAGTCCATCCTCTCGATATCACCTTGCCTTCGGTTGTGCAGGTGCATAATTTATTTGAATCGATCTATTAAAACTTTTACTTCCCGCTAATATCATGAAACTTTTCAACTCATTCTAAATCTTTTTCAGACCATTGTGTGCACTACTATGACCTGAGAAACACTAAGCAGCCCATCATGGTTTTCAAAGGCCACAGGAAAGCGGTGTCCTATGCCAAATTTGTCAACGGAGAAGAGATTGTGTCTGCGTATGTATACACTGAAATTTCTTGTGCTTTTTATCCTGTATCAATGGAAAATGTCTTACAATGTCTCCAGTGGAAAATTTTCATTGCTGTATTGCTGTATCACATTAGTTAAAGAAATTCTGTCGTTAATTACTAGGACTGCCCCCTAATAATCGACTAACTGTTAGTCGACGAGAAGAGGCTTGCTCGACCAAAATTTTATTAGTCGCTTAGTCGCAGAAAAAAAAAATCGAAGTGTCAAAGCCCGTGACGGACAGATTGTTAACGGCTGGTCTATGTGGTAATATAGTACATGCAGGGCAGGACATCCAAATGCTCACCTATCATTCATCGACCTCAAATACGGCTTTTTTCTGAAGGTCAACTTTAAATGGCCAATCAATCTAATGTTAACCTAGAAAAATGTGAGGTATTCAAGTGTCTGTGCGGAGCGTGGAAGCTGAATAGACGCACGCTCACTGCATGACAGATGGAGGCGCTGGTGCAGTCACTTGCTTTTAAAATACTTCATTTTTACAGATTTACAGATAAAAGTAATACATCTTTTGAATCTGTAAAGACTACTTTTATTTGTGCACTCACAATAACAAAACGTTGCGCTTTTGTAAAATAATTAGAGAAAACAGGATGCGCTTTCTGCCGTCTCAGTCTCTGTAAACTTGAGTGCGAAACTCCCTGTATACTTGCCTTACAGACATAAAAATATGTCTATAGAGAGTGAAATGTCTACTTTCAAATGAACCAATTCAAACAGAAAACAAATATTCACTGATTATGTAAAGCGTATGAAACATGCATACAGGCACATCCACTGCTGCGGAGATGACGAGTTAGCATCGCCGACTTCATCTTATAAGCCGAAGACAAAGCGAGATGTTGTTTGTTGATCTTGCTGTTTTTCCCAGACACATTCATGATTATTATTTTTTGCATGCGCTTGAGTGCTGCTTAGACCATGTAGGCAATTGAAGGCTCATTACCATGATTTATATGGTTTAATAATAAACATGCGACTAATAGTCGACTAATGCTTAAAATTAACGACTACTAGTTGACCAGGAAAATCTTTAGTTGAGGGCAGCCCTATTAATTACTCACCCTCATGTCATTCCAAACTCATAAGACCTTCATTCATCTTCAGAACACAAATTAAGATATTTCTGTTGAAATCCGAGAGCTATCTGACTTTACATAGATGGCAGCGCAACTAATATGTTCAGCCAACTACAGAACAGTTAGCATGCTTTCCTCAAACTTTTGCCATGGCAAAGTTATTGGGTTGGTAGATGCATCATGGACCTGTATATAGTGCTTAAACATGGAAAAAGTCAGATTTTCATAATATATCTCCTTTAATTTGTGTTCCAAAGATAAACAAAAGTCTTACAGGTTTGCAACGTCATGAGGGTGTGTAATTAATGACAGAATTTTCATTTTTGGGTGAACTATACCTTTAACCCGAACAAAAAGCCAGTTACTGCAACAATATCAGCTTGCTGTGTTACAAAAATATTTGCTAACATTTGCACGCCTATTTAAATGGAACCATGATCCAAACTGCACCATTGGAAATCTGAACCATTACCCCACCAATTACAAGCAGCTGTCGAGTTGAATACCAAACATTAAAAATTACATTGTAACATCCCCACAGATCAACGGACAGCCAGCTGAAACTCTGGAACGTGAACAAGCCACATTGTTTGCGCTCCTTCAAAGGACACATCAACGAGAAGAACTTTGTGGGTCTGGCATCTAATGGAGACTATGTAGCATGTGGTAAGTGGCACTACGCAAAATTTCAGTCTGGGAATAATGCTGTTTGATTAAACTACTTCTGATAATTCAAATCAATGAAGGGTTTATTATTAAGTAAAAAGAGAAATTTTTGAATTGTATTTTTAATCTGGTTAAAAAGTGCTCTTTAATACTCCTTAATAACGCTCTCACTTTATACCCCACAGGAAGTGAAAACAACTCACTGTACTTGTACTACAAGGGCCTCTCCAAGACACTGCTGACTTTCAAGTTTGACACTGTGAAGAGTGTCCTGGACAAGGACAAGAAAGAGGACGACACCAATGAATTTGTCAGTGCGGTGTGCTGGCGAGCGCTACCTGATGGGGTATGATTCAGTCTTATCTCAGTCACATTTGACATGATAAATCACTCTTCTAAAACCAGCAGTAGGACAAAAAGGGCCAGTGAGGCACACAGGGACAGTCGAACTGATCTCTTTGGTACATTAAGGACAAGTAATGGCAGGGTAGCAAAGTACAGTGGGTTGGGAGAAGGTTGGTGTGCATCCGCTTTTTAGAAATCCATACTTATTAAACCCACACTCCTTTGCTTCACTGTCTAAAATAATGTGGTTTGCAGGAAAAGGCATTGCTATAAAGTCATCTTCCAGTCCGTGACTAGTTTACCATGCACAGTGCTCTGGTTATTAACCAAGCATATACTTCCTTACCCCTTTAGAAAGAGGGCCCGAACAGGGCTGTCACAATCCTGACATTTTGTGATTTTTTTTTTTTTTTTGTTCATGTTCATTGTTTAAAAAGATTAAAATATTGGAATTATACGATGGCTTGTAAGGATTTGTAAGAATTTAACTAAAGCACAATATGAATAACAGTATTTTAAGTATAAAGTAAGTTTTAAGTAAGTTTTCCTTTTTAGTTTTGTTTTATTGTCAGAACACAGTCAAACTGAATGATACACTACCAGTCAAAAGTTTTTGAACAGGAAGATTTCTAATGTTTAAAGAAGACTTTTCTGCTCACCAGGTCTTCATTTGTTTGATCCAAAGTACAGCAAAAACAGTAAAATTTTTAAAATTGTATTTATTCCTGTGATTTCAAATCTGAATTTTTAGCATCATTACTTCAGACTGGTAGTGTTATTATTATTATTATTATTATTATTATTATTATTATTATTATTATTATTATTTTTATAGAATATGATAATGTTATTATGCAACAGTAATATATTTCTATCCTAAAATGAGAAATTTCAAAGCATCCCTATTAAATCTTTGAGCCTTTATTTTGCATGATGGAAGACCTTTCAGTTTCTGTGTATATTTAAATGATTATTTTCTTCTCCATATATTTTTCTTTTCCTCATCTTTCATAGAGTAAGAATAAGTGGGTCACCTTTTTTTTTTTTTTTTTTTTTTTTTTTTTTTGGTGACACTTAATTTTGCAAGACATGTCTGTAATGGCCCAAAATATTTCCCATTATGTGAAACCAAAGCACTCTGCATTCCATTATTATTTTAGTATTATTATAAAATGTTATAGTATCCATTGCCACTGAATGAAAAATAAAAAAGGTATTTGCGACTTTTTATCTCACAATTCTGACTTTTTTTCTTGCAATTGCGAGTTTACATCTGGCAATTCAGTTTTTTCTTTGAATTGCGTGATACAAACTTGGAATTCTGAGAGATAGTTGCGATTCTGAGAAAAAATCAGAATTGCGAGTTATAAACTCAATTATTATTTATTAATCAATTATTAATTATTAATTAGAGATATAAACACAATTGACTTTAAAACTCACAATTCACAAAATTGGACTTTATAACTCTCAATTGTGAGTTTATATCTCACAATTTTAAGAAGAAAGTCAGAATTGTGAGATATAAACTCAAATATTTGTGAGTTTTTATCTCTCAATTCTGACTTTATTACTTGCAGTTGTGAGTTTATTATATCATAATTGTGAGGGGAGGAAAAAGTTAGAATTGAGAGTTTGTATCATGCAATTCTGAGAAAAAATGTCAGAATTGTGAGATAAAAAGTCACAATAACCTTTTTTTTGTTTCCAGTGGTGGAAACAGGCTTCCATGATATGCTACTAGAATTTAAAATGTTCATTAATCATGGTACCCCAAAGAGTTAATATGTAATGTAATTATGATCAAGCCTAATCAGCTCAGAATTATTATAAAATGAAACGCATGGATTCATGTTTTGCCTGCTTTATCAGCTGAAACCCCTTCATAAACATTACTGCTGCTTTCAGATCCCTTGTGTATTACGTACCTTTTATACTTGACATTTTCCAAGAGGGAAAAAAAAAATCGACAATAATTGTGTGCAAAACCAATGCGCTGACCAGGCTGAATTTCTGCTTAGTGTCTTGGTCTTAATTAATTGCCTTTCTCATCCTTACATAAATTCGGTAGAGATAAAATGTCAAGGCCTTTTTGTGAACGTATAACAATAATGAAACACAAACCGAGTCTTTGAGTCTGGAATGACCTGGGAGGATTAGGCCAAACATCCCAGACAGGCGAATAAGCTGTCAAACTAAATATTGTTTTGGACATTCTGTCAGTGCTCTGAAATGCCCTCTTTTCTCTGTTTTCTGATTCTCAGGAGTCAAATGTGTTGATTGCAGCCAACAGTCAAGGAACAATCAAGGTGAGTTGTACTGTAAAACAATAAATAGCTACACAAAGGTCAATATTTATTGCAGAGAGCTGATTCTTATTGCTTAAAGCAGAAGGCTGTGTCCTCCTGTAGTCAGAACTCTAAACTGAATCGCATTACAAATGTTTTTCCCATTTCTAAAGGTACTTGAGCTGGTCTGAAGGTCCACTCGAATCTGCCGTCAGAACCTACTAAAGAACTGTTGCTTCACTGGTTGGTTGATGGAAAAGCGTTGAAACTGGGCGGAACTGAAGCAAACATTTCCGAGGAAACAACCAGCAGAACTGGTTTTTATCAGCATTATATTTGTAAAAGACTCGATCACTCTGCGTCGTCATACTATCGCTGTATGTGAAATGTTGGGATGAGGACCTGTTTGTGCTGACAGGGAGACGGGCGCAAATGCCTCTTTTTGAATAAAATTGTTTAAATAAAGGTATTAAGAAGTTATGGGTGAATAACTGAACGTCTTTAAGCATGGAGAAGACACACACTCCTTTGAAACCTTTACTGGAGGTAATTCTAGCCAGAACAAGAGCTACAAGACATTTAAGGCCAAAGCACAAGACCATAACACAATGAAATACTTTTAGTTCTATAATTTAGCCGTCTTTGGTTCCTTTGAGCCTGTTGTGTATCCATTTACTTGTTCGTTTTGTTTTTTGATACACTGTGTCTGTTTATCCATAAGATTTGTGTAAGCTTTGGCATATTCCGGTGGTCTCCCTGAATTAAATTACAGGACCTTTTTTAGCTTTTCTGTTGGTTAAGTGGACATGCTCATATCAAGGGTTTTTTTTTTAAGTATACAAGATGTACTCTTAATTTGGTATTTACCACGTTTTGAAATGATTTCGTTATTGTAAATCCCAGGAAGTCCTATACTCATCAGACAACCTTTGCATGAGTTTCTTCTCAGTTTTTTCGAGATCTGATACTTTGCTGTCTTTCAATATAATCCCCAGGGTTCTTTCACATGGTCAAATTTTTTCCAAAAACAGACTCGTCAAAGGTTTAATGACACTATGTATGCTTCATTGGGATTATTTAACATCGCCCGTAACATTGCTGCTCTTTCATCTTTGAGTTCTTGTACAAGTGTTATTTATTTTAATAATTTATAGAAATTGTGTGAACATTGGACCCATAATAGACGTTAGGTTTCAAGCTTTATTCGTAAGTCCTCTGTTGCATCCCAGTAATTCTGTTTATTTACTCATTTTAACATATTAATTTTAATGAATAAATGATTCTTTTTCTTTTGGTTATATACGGTCTTCATCTTTCTGACTGAAATGGACTGTTTCTTTGTGTGTATTGATGTAAACTGATATTTTGTTTTTTATTCAAATTTGGTCTCATTCTACATTCTGTGCTTCAGAATGTATTTAGAGTGTAATATTAGAGAGTACAAAATTTCTTTATAAGATCTCTGCTTTTTCAGTTATGAGATTGGGTTGTATATTTAATACATTTTACATACCTTTCATGTCTTAATATATTGGATAAAATATGTAATGTAAAAGTTGGTAAAGATGCAAATCATATTAGTTTTTCTTTCATTGCAATACTGTTGAGGTCAAAACTTTACTTCCCCCTTTCAGAATCTGCAAAATGTAAATTTTACTAAAATAAGAGGGATCATGCATGTCATTGTTTATTTAGTACTGACCTGAATAAGATATCTCACATAACAGATGTTTACATATAGTCCACTAGAGAAAATAATAGTTGCATTTATAAAAATCACCCCGTTAAAAAGTTAAAATCCCCTTGATTCTTAATACTGTGTTGTTACCTGAATGATCCACAGCTGTTTTTTCTTTTTTTGTTTAGTAATAGTTGTTCATTCGTCCCTTGTGTGTCCTATACAGTTAAACTGCCTGCTGTTCTTCAGAAAAATCCTTCAGGTTCCACAAATTCTTTGGTTTTTCAGCATTTTTGTGTATTTAAACCCTTCCCAACAATGACTGTATGATTTTGAGATCCATCTTTTTACACATTCAGGACAACTGAGAGACTCATATGCAACTATTACAGAAGGTTCAAATGCTTACTGATGCTCTAGAAGGGAAAACCATGCATTAAGAGCCTTATAGGCAAAATAAGAAAAATGTACACATCTCCATTCTGTTCAAAGGTTTTCACCCCCGGCTTTTAATGCATGGTTTTTCCTTCTGGAGCATCAGTGAGCATTTGAACCTTCTGTAATAGTTGCATATGAGTCCCTCAGTTGTCCTTATTGTGAAAAGATGGATCTCAAATCATACAGTCATTGTCCAAATATTAAAAGATGTTCAGAAAAATGTCAAAAGTAACTTTTAGGTGACATGTAACCCTCATGTAAGCAAACTCTCAATCCAGGGGTGCCCAAACTCAGTCCTAGATTGCTGGTGTCCCACACAGTTTAGCTCCAACTTGCCTCAACGCACCTGCCAGGAAGTTTCTAGCATGTCTAGTAAAAGCTTGATTAGCTTGGTCAGGCGTGTCTGGTGTCAGGTGTGTCTCGGCCCTCCAGGACCAAGATTGGGCACCCCTGTCTCAATCCCTCACTGAGCAATGGCTAACTGTTTATTTCCAAATGTTTTATGTTTATCTGTTAGTTTATGGAGCACGAGTCAGGTATACCATTTTATAGAAATTGTCTTACATTGTCTTATTGTCTTACATCACCAAACAACCATATTCATTTAAGTGAAGGTAAATAGTTCAGAAAGTGCTGCATAACAGGAATGACCTACTTTTATTTTTCTATTCTGACAAAGTGGCTAGAATTAAACGAACTGGCTTTCTAGAAGCCATGTGATAAAACACTGTGTGGCGCACACAAATTTAGCCTGACACCCGGATAATGGCACCCCTACTGTCAGGCACGGAAGCAGCGGCATCGGACTGCTAAGAAAAAAAAAAACTCTTTCTGTCACCAGAGATCTGCAAAGGGCAGATTCATTTTATAGTATATTGTAATAAATAAATACTTAAAAGAATAATAAAAAGAATAAGATTATTGTAGTATGTTTTACAAGAAAATACTTTTTTTGATTTAAAAATGTAATGTTTAATTCAGTATTACTTGCCATTTATTTGTAATTGTTTGTGAAATTTACTAGCAATTTCTGAGTGTTCTTTTTTTTGTTTTGTTTGTTTAGTGTAGGTCAATGTCCCAAAGCATTAAGGAGGAAAAGAGCAGATGAAAAAAGGAAGTTGGTATTCAGTAATGGCCCAAAGCCCAGACTTGAGTCCAGCTGAAAATAGGTATTACCTGAAAATTACTCTGTACTGATACTCTCTAATTTGGCAGCTAAAGCAAATTTGCATTGATGAATGTGCCACGATTCCAAACTCTAAAACATACCCTAGAAGATTTCTGGCTTTAACATTTGCT
>CM070008.1:26018413-26041716 GCA_036247105.1 Cirrhinus mrigala
TTTTATATCTCTTATAAGTATTTTGAATTGTTTTTAATCCTCCTGATATGATGCCTTTGTGATATAGCACGAAAAGACAGGCAGTTTAATTAACTGTCTGTAGTTTTCCATTACTTTAACAGTGCAATTAAGTAACTGAGAAATCACAGGAGTCTTGCAGCAATAGCCAAAAATACATTGTATGGGTCAAAATTATAGATTTTTTTCTTTTATGTCAAAAATCATTAGGTCATTAAGTAAAGATCATGTTCCATGAAGATATTGTTTACATTTCCTATTGTAATTATATCAAAACAATTTGATTTTTGATTAGTAATATGCATGGATGAGAACATTAATTCTTTATTGTCATACTCAGATGTCTGAGATATTAAAAAAAATACCCTTATGACTGGTTTTGTGGTCCATGGTCACATATTATCATTTGTGCAAAATTTTTGAACCATATTTAAAGATAAGCTACCGTATTGAATTTTTTTTCCCAAAGGTGTTTTATTTGCATTGTCATTTACATTTTGTATTGTGTTGTGTTACAGGGTTAAAGGAAATGTCTGTAAACTTAACAGAAAGGCAGAAAATTACCAGTACCTTTTCCAGTATTCTATTTTTTTCTTATGTAGAAATAATCGCTTTGTTGAATCTAAATACATCTATGTCCAAACACATATTTGATATATACTTAATAAGTTTTATACAAAAACAAGAAGATCCAGTGTTCATATAAATGTTAATGATTATTATTTTCTTAGGATAATCAGGAGTGAAGTCATAGCTTTGTTTATACAGAAGTCAAACTAGAATGTTTTCTTATGCTCATACAATTTAAGTTTGAAAGTAAACAATTACTTCAAATGCACTCAGAGTTTTATCCAATTTGTAGTTCACACACCACATACCACTCTGAGTCACACTTAACGTCATTCCATTCACCATCGGTGCACAAGGCAGCACAGTCCTCATTCCCCTTATAATCATTAGGTTCATTTTTTATCCATTTGGTAAAACTTAGAGGTTGCTTGTGCACATCTACAAATTTCCCCTCTATCTGTTTGTCTGTTGTTCCAATCAATATATAAGAAGATCCAAGGACAGCATGCAATGACATTAACAAGCTTTTTTTCCTCTTGCTTTGTCGGCAGGACAATTCCTCCCCCTGCATTTGCGCAGAACTTCAATCCATTATTGTAATCTGCTTACAACGAATCAGACACATAGTATTTTCCTCCAATATTCCTAAATATGCGAAATCTGGAAGCTTCACATAAAGGTTAAATATTGTTTAATGAATATGTTAACAGGAAGGTATTAAACTTAAATGTTTTTTCAAAACAATAAATGTATTACTTGTTTGTAAGTAACATACCTTTCTCTATTACACTGAGTCTGTCTGTTAGATGTTTGATGTCTGCTTGAAGTTTTGTAATTAAATTAATGTCAGCAGCAGTACCTGGGGAGGAAAACATAAAACAGTGAAATTTTCTTCTTATGAAAAGTATGCAGTGTGCAATTACGCAATTATGCAATATGGAAAAGACACAAAAAGACTTTCCATGCATCCTGCGTGTCCTCATCAAACAACACACCACAAAATACTACAGTTCATTTAGAGAAAAACAGAACTTCTGTGCCTTTTCAAAATTTCCCACCAGCCCATCAGACACATAACATATCTATCCCACTTTCCTGAAAATGCAAAATCCTAACATTTAAAAAACATTTTAAAAAACATTCTTACATTAATAAAATATCTATAGTGCAAACATTATTTACGTTGGAGAATTCTTCCCTTTTCAACTGTAGTGAGTCTGTCCGTTAGGTATTTAACGTCTGACTGAAGTTGTTACTAATCCGCTTTGAACAGCAGTGCCTGTAAAAGCATAGCAGAATGAATATCAGAAGCAGAAAATACCTACAAGTGTATTTTGTCTACATGCAACTAAACCCAATTAAAGGAGAAGCCCACTTCCAGAACAACAATTTACAGATAATGTACTCACCCCCTTGTCATCCAAGACGTTCATGTTTTTCTTTCTTTAGTCGTAAAGAAATTATGTTTTTTGAGGAAAGCTTTTCAGGATTTTTCTCCATATAATGGTATGATCAGGATAAATCAGGAAAAGATCTACACGCGAGGAAACGGGAACCCGCGAGCTCATTTCAAACCTTCCCCACCCAGCAAAAACTCGTCGAAAGGACGACAATGCCAGACGTCTAAACAACGTGAAAATTTGGTCGAAAAGTTAAAGACGAAAAGACGTCTATAAAAAGACGTCCAAATTACGTCTAAATATGGTTGTAAAGTTAAAGTTAAAAAGACGTCTTTCTTCAGGCCGAATTTCAACCGTAAATTCATGATTATATTTATCTCATATTCAAAATAAGACAATTCACAAAAGAGTACAAAACATTTATTGACACATTAAATACATCTTTCAAGTAAAAAAACACAAATCACAAATTAAGCCTGCATTTGATTAAACATACCGTAAAAACAGTAAAATTATAAAATATAACTACATGTTTTCTATATGAATACATTGTGAAAGGTAATTTATTCATGTGAACTACACTGTCATCATAATTACTCCATTCAGTGTCACATAACCCTTCAGAAAACATTTTAATATTATTTGCTGCTCAAGAAACATTTCTGATTATTATCAATGTGGAAAACAGTTGTGCTGCACAATATTTTTGTGGAAAACTTTTCAGTATTCTTCAAATACAACTTTCAAAGGAGCAGTATTTATTTGAAACTGATTTTTCAAAACAATCTTTGAAATACTGAAAATGTTTATAACACAGGACAATGACCAATTCTAACCACATTAGAACACATCTCACCCCAAAAATGCCAATTTTGCCATTAATTACTTACTCTCATGTCACTCCAAACCCATAAAAAACTTTTGTGCAGAATACAAATAAAGATATTTTTAACAGATGCCTTGTGTATGCAAAAAACAGCAACAACAACAAAATTACGTCTTTATTCATACATTAGGTATCTCCAACACATTTTCACAAAAGCACCATAAGATTTTTGTTTGTGTGTGTGAATAAAAATGCAATGTTTTTTGTGCATATAAACCATTCACATCACTTCATAAAATTAAGATTAAACAACTGAAGTCACATGGCTTACTTTAATGCTGTCTTTACTACCTTTCCAAAAGTTTTACAGGTTTGGAAAGACATGAAGGTGAGTGCTGAAAATTTCTGGTTTAACCTAACACATTAGTTAAACAGTTCCCTCAGGGGCATCAGAAGATCTCTGCCTGATCTCTGGTCTTCTGGTTCTTCTGCTCCTTCCACCATCCCAATCCTGGATTTTTGAGCCACGACAAAAGTTTCCACTTTAAATGCTTCAGCCTGGCTGCTTTTTCTCCAGCATCTAAAAATGAGAGAGAAAACAAGAACCAAAATGTAAAGGTTAAAAACAAACAAACAAATAAACAAAAGAGTGGGAACTGACTTGAGTTTTATGTCGCTTCCTATATATGCATCGCAAATGTGGTACAGTTAAAATTACTATGCAAGTACTTAAAAGAATTCAGCTGCTGAAATGTTAAATGGATAGTACATAAGAACTGTACTGAAACAGTGTTCCCAAAAATGGTTATAAAAGCTGAAACATATATAAATACTGAGAATGTGTTTGACATTTAAAAAAAAAAACAAAAAAACAAAAAAAAATATAGCTGCAAGCAGCAATTACCGGGGTTCGAGCATTTACAATGAGATTTGTCATATGATATGAAGATCTAGTGTTTGTTTGAATATATGAACATTTTTTTTAGCAATTTGAGACCATTTACCATAGAAATCCAGAGTTTTTGAAGCTTATAGCGCCACCTATGGTCCGATCTCTATGAAACGTTGCATGCTTGTTAAGAGTCATCTGCCACATGTTCTTACCAATTTTTGGAAAGTTTTGAGTTTTTGTTTTGGTTTTATAGGCTTTTGGTATATGTTGCCAGACCCCTTTTGTAAATGACCCCTTTATAGCTAACCAAAGGACAAAATTAAATTTTTTTTTGATAATTATTGATCTAGGGAGTCCAGAGAATATTACTGCAGTGGTCTGCTCAAGATTGAGTAAAAAACCTAGGACTAGTTCGCAAAAATAAGTTTTCCACATATTTGTGAATATTTAATGAACGACTTGAATGACAGCAATGGTTCTTGAGGCAAAGTTGTTCATCATGAGGAGATCTATCAAATGATATGAAGATCTAGTGTTTATGTTAATATATGAGCATTTATTTAGCCATTTGAAACCATTTACCATACACAGCTTGTGTTTTTGAAGCCTTTTTAACTGTTATAGCGCCACCTATGGTCCGATCTTCACGAAACTTTGCATGCTTGTTAAAAATCATCTGACACATATTTTCTCCAACTTTTGTAAAGTTTGGAGAATTTGTTTAGGTTTTATAGGCTTCTGGATATATGTGGCCACGCCCCTTTTCTAAATGACCCCGTTATAGCTAACCAAAGGACAAAATTCAACATGTTTTTGATAATTATTGATCTAGAGAGTCTGGAGAACTGTGCTGCATTGGTTTCATCGAGATTGAGTCTAGGACTAGTTCGCAAAAGTAGGTTTTTCACATATTTGTGAATAATTAATGAACAGTTTGATTGACAGCAATGGTTCTTGAGGCAAAGTTGTTCATCATGAGGAGATCTATCAAATGATATGCATATTGTGTGGATGTGTGAAACACCACGTGATTACAGAGCCATAAAACTCGTTAGCGCCAACTAGTGGCCGATTTCTTTCAAAATTCTTACAGACCTTTAGGGCCATGAGTCGAACATGCCCAGTGAGTTTCGTTCCGATCGGCCTCCGTTAACCATGTCTAATAGGTGCTCAAACTTCATTGGCTGATGGCAGCCATGTTTTTTGAGATACGCCAATGTCCTCATAAACCCTTATGGCCCATCGGACAAAGACACTGCATACCAATTTTCAAGTCGATCAGACTAACAATTGCATAGTTATAGTCATTTTCATGTTTTTTCAGGCTTATAGCGCCACCAAGTGGCAGAGCTGTGCAATTTTTTTTATTTGACCAAAGATTGAGCTTATACACATGTGTACCGAGTTTGGTAAAGATATCTCATTCCATTCAAAAGTTATAGCCAAATGTAAGAATTTGCTAACGTTAGCATAGAACGTTTTGGCATTCCTATTCGACCGTGAGTCAAAATTTCAACTTTTTTTTGATAATTATTGATATTCAGTGTCCAGAGAACATTTCTGCACTGGTTTGGTTCCGATCGGGCGAAAAACCTAGGACTAGTTCGCAAAAGTAGGTTTCGGACATAACGCCATTTTGCGGAAAAACCGGGCCTCGTACGAAAAATCTGCGCCAGTGCACTTTTGTGCGTATTGACCCAAGGATCGCAACGATGTAAAGTTTTTGAGTCTACGACAAAAAATGTACGAGCTACGGCCAAAAATGCGAAAAAAGTTAGTTTTTTGTGCTGTAGCGCCACCTTTGGGCCGATTTGGCCGGTTCTTTGCGCCTGAGTAGCGAGGAGGACTACTACCTTCTGACCAAGTTTCAGCTCTCTAGGCCTTGCGGTTTGGGCTGCACGATCAGTTTTAGCGCGGAATAATAATAATAAATATAGCTGCAAGCAGCAATTACCGGGGTTCGAGCATTAAGGCCTTTTAGGTGGTATGCAAAGTTGCTCAGAATGAGGGGATATATCATACAAATGTAAGTGTAAGATCTTGTGTTTGTGTGAATAGATGAGCATTTTTTAACAATCTGAGGCCATTTACCATAGAAATTTTGTTTTTGAAGCCTTTTTAGCTGTTATGTTTGAATATATGAACATTTTTTTTAGCAATTTGAGACCATTTACCATAGAAATCCAGAGTTTTTGAAGCTTATAGCGCCACCTATGGTCCGATCTCTATGAAATGTTGCATGCTTGTTAAGAGTCATCTGCCACATGTTCTTACCAATTTTTGGAAAGTTTTGAGTTTTTGTTTTGGTTTTATGTTGCCAGACCCCTTTTGTAAATGACCCCTTTATAGCTAACCAAAGGACAAAATTCAATTTTTTTTGATAATTATTGATCTAGGGAGTCCAGAGAATATTACTGCAGTGGTCTGCTCAAGATTGAGTGAAAAACCTAGGACTAGTTCACAAAAGTAGGTTTTTCACATATTTGTGAATATTTAATGAACGACTTGAATGACAGCAATGGTTCTTGAGGCAAAGTTGTTCATCATGAGGAGATCTATCAAATGATATGAAGATCTAGTGTTTATGTTAATATATGAGCATTTATTTAGCCATTTGAAGCCATTTACCATACACAGCTTGTGTTTTTGAAGCCTTTTTAACTGTTATAGCGCCACCTATGGTCCGATCTCCATGAAACTTTGCATGCTTGTTAAGAATCATCTGACACATGTTTTCACCAATTTTTGTAAAGTTTTGAGTTTTCGTTTTGGTTTTATAGGCTTTTGGGTATATGTGGCCACATCCCTTTTGTAAATTAACCCGGTTATAGCTATCCAAAGGACAAAATTCAACATTTTTTTGATAATTATTGATCTAGAGAGTCCAGAGAATATTACTGCAGTGGTTTGATCGAGATTGAGTGAAAAACCAGGGACTAGTTCGCAAAAGTAGGTTATTAACATATTTGTTAATAATTAATGAACGATTAGATTGACAGCAATGGATCTTGAGGCAAAGTTGTTCATCAGGAGGAGGTCTATCAAATGATATGCATATTGTGTGGATTTGTGAAAGACCACGTGATTACAGAGCCATAAAACTCGTTAGCGCCAACTAGTGGCCGATTTGTTTAAAAATTCTTACAGACCTTTAGGGCCATGAGTCGAACATGCCCAGTGAGTTTCGTTCCGATCGGCCTCCGTTAACCTTGTCTAATAGGTGCTCAAAATTCATTGGTCGATGGCGGCCATGTTTTTTGAGATACGCCAATGGCCTCATAGACCCTTATGGCACATTGGACAGAGACACTGCATACCAATTTTCAGGTTGATTGGACTGACGGTTGCGAAGTTATAGCCATCTTTATGTTTTTTCTCTATTATAGCGAATATGTACTAAACGACTTGATTGACAACAAAGGTTCTTGAGGCAAAGTTGCTCAGCATGAGGAGATCTATCATATGGTATGAAGTTCTAGTGTTTCTGTGATTATATGAGCATGTTATAGCAATTTAAGGCAATTTACTTTTGAAATTTCGTGTTGTTGAAGCCTTTTTAACTGTCATAGCGCCACCTATGGTCCGATCTCCATGAAATTTTACATGCTTGTAAAGAGTCATCTGACACATGTTTTCTCCAACTTTTGTAAAGTTTTGAGTTTTTGTTTAGGTTTGATAGGCTTTTGGGTATATGTGGCCACGCCCCTTTTCTAAATGACACCGTTATAGCTACCCAAAGGACAAAATTGCACATTTTTTTGATAATTATTGATCTAGAGAGTCTGGAGAACTGCGCTGCAGTGGTTTGATCGAGATTGAGCAAAAAACCTAGGACTAGTTCGCAAAAGTAGGTTTTTCACATATTTGTGAATAATTAATGAACGACTTGATTGACAGCAATGGTTCTTGAGGCAAACTTGTTCATCATGAGGAGATCTATCAAATGATATGCATATTGTGTGGATGTGTGAAACACCACGTGATTACAGAGCCATAGAAGTCGTTAGCGCCAACTAGTGGCCGATTTCTTTCAAAATTCTTACAGACCTTTAGGGCCATGAGTCGAACATGCCCAGTGAGTTTCGTTCCGATCGACCTCCGTTAACCTTGTCTAATGGGTGCTCAAACTTCATTGGCCGATGGTGGCCATGTTTTTTGAGATACGCCAATGTCCTCATAGACCCTTATGGCACATTGGACAGAGACACTGCATACCAATTTTCAGGTCGATCGGACCAACGATTGCATAGCTATAGTCATTTTTATGTTTTTTCCACCTTATAGCGCCCCCAAGTGGCAGAGCTGTGCAATTTTTGTTATTTGACCAAAGATTGAGCTTATACACGTGTGTACCGAGTTTGGTGAAGATATCTCATTCCATTCAAAAGTTATAGCCAAATGTAAGAATTTGCTAACGTTAGCATAGAACGTTTTGGCATTCCTATTCGACCGTGAGTCAAAATTTCAACTTTTTTTTGATAATTATTGATATTCAGTGTCCAGAGAACATTTCTGCACTGGTTTGGTTCCGATCGGGCGAAAAACCTAGGACTAGTTCGCAAAAGTAGGTTTCGGACATAACGCCATTTTGCGGAAAAAACCGGGCTTCGTACGAAAAATCTGCGCCAGTGCACTTTTGTGCGTATTGACCCAAGGATCGCAACGATGTAAAGTTTTTGAGTCTACGACAAAAAATGTACGAGCTACGGCCAAAAATACAAAAAAAGTTAGTTTTTTGCGCTGTAGCGCCACGGTTCTTTGCGCCTGAGTAGCGAGGAGGACTACTACCTTCTGACCAAGTTTCAGCTCTCTAGGCCTTACGGTTTGGGCTGCACGATCAGTTTTAGCGCGGAATAATAATAATAATAAAAAAAATCTTAACAATTACAATAGGGTTTCAGCGCTACGCGCTCGAACCCCTAATAAAAAAAATCCTAACAATTACAATAGGGTTTCAGCGCTACGCGCTCGAACCCCTAAAAATCCTAACAATTACAATAGGGTTTCAGCGCTACGCGCTCGAACCCCTAATAATAAAAAAAATCCTAACAATTACAATAGAGTTTCAGCGCTACGCTAAAAACTTACACAGCAAAAGATGCAGTGACCTGTAGCTGAATGGTCTTTGGTTTTATTTAGCTGTGATTGACACAAAAAGGAATAGAAAATAATAACATCACTGAATATGAGTCAAAAATTACATATTTCTGTTCAAATGAAAGTATAAATCATTCTTCATGAGTGATTAATTAGTGTGTCAGGGGTTCTTCTCAACTCTGGCCCTCAAAGTCCACTGCCATACAGAGGTTGCGTCTCAATCATCTTAATAGTTTGCTAGGTTGTGAACTGATGAATTGTTATAACAAATTCAGACATTGATAAGGACAGTGGCTCACTACACACTGGTGACTATTTCCATCCTCACTGTACAGCATCACTACTGATATTTACACACAGCATTAAAATGAATCTCTCTTTTAATGCTATTTACAGTGCATTATGATAAATACTTTGTTACATGAATGTGCAAGATTTCAGCCATAAATAAATTGTAAATGTTTGCTAGATTAGACATTACCTGTCTAGAGATGTATGTTTATGCTGAAATATGATATTGGTCTGTGTTTTAAAATCGGTCACATGTCATTTTGTAGTGAATTATCTCTTGAGTTTTGAGCTTCAGAACTTCCTATAAGGGAATGTAGTGAGAATCGACGCTTCCTGGTTTTCACAGCTATTTAGGGAGCACACATTTCAGTGCACAGTAAAAATTTTGTGATTAAGGCATCCCTTAAAGGAGAAGTCCACTTCCAAAACAAAGATTCACAGATAATGTACTCACCCCCTTGTCATCCAAGATATTCATGTCTTTCTTTCTTCAGTCGTTATGTTTTTTAAGGAAAACATTTCAGGATTTTTCTCCATATAATGGACTGATATGGTGCCCCGATTTTTAAATTCCATAATGCAGTTTAAATGCGGCTTCAAACGATCACAAATGCGGCTGTAAATGATTCCAGCAGAGGAAGAAGGGTCTTATCTAGCGAAACAATCAGTTATTTTCATTAAAAGAATACAATTTAAAATACTTTTTAATCTCAAACGCTCGTCTTGTCTTTCTCTCCCTGAACTCTGTGTATTCTGACTCAAGACAGTTAGTGTGTGTCGAAAAACTCTCCCTCAACTTGAAAAATCATTTTGAAATCATCCTACATCACTGCAGAAGTACCGACACAGTGTTTGCAAAGTGAACATGCAAAGAAGATCAAACAACCTTAACAAAAAAGGTGAAACAGCTATATAAGATGATTTTGAAGTTGAGGGAGAACATGAGATAGGAGTTTTTCGACATACACTAACTGACATGAACCAGAACAAACCAGAGGTCAGGATGAGCAAGATAAGACAAGCATTTGACATTAAAAAGTATTTAAATTGTATTATTTTTATTAAAATAACCAATCGTTTCGCTAGATGAGACCCTTCTTTCTTGGCTGGGATTATTTAGAGCCCATTGAAGCCGCATTTAAACTGCATTTTGGAAGTTCAAAATCGGGGCACCATATCAGTCCATTATATGGAGAAAAATGCTGAAATGTTTTCCTCAAAAAACATAACTTCTTTGCAACTGAAGAAAGAAAGACATGAACATCTTTGATGACAAGGGGGTGAGTACATTATTTGTAAATTGTTTTTCTGGAAGTGCAGTTCTCCTTTAACCCCTGACTAATGATCAAGGGACCTGAGAGATACACACCCATAGTTTAGGTAAATTTATAGTTAAACTGAAGACCTTGATTAGTTTGTTCAGACGCACTGGACTAGGTTGGAGCAAAACGCATGTAAGTGGACCTCGAGAGACAATGTTGAGATCTCCTGAAATATGTTCTAAACAGGACAACTCAGAGAGGCAGGATGACTTACAACTCTGGTTTCCAGTCCTGGTTATTGAGGACTTATTGCGGACTGGGTACTGAAGTTCTGCAGAGTTTCTGGTGATCCTTGATCAGCTGCTCAGGTCTGGTTAATTGGTGTTGGAGCTATCAATCCACTGAAAATAAGACGCAATATGAAGTCACAGATGCATTTTTATTTATTGTTAGTCTTACTATATTCTTATTATAAGTTATCATTACCTTGTGTTTTATTGATGATTTTCAGTCTCTGAAATAGAAAAGTTCTATTAGTTATGAATGGCATCATACCAGTTTTAACACCATGAGCAAAACGCATACAACATACGACACAATACGATAGAACCTATTATAATCAGTGATGCTGTCTACACTGGATGAGGCACAGCGCAACACTACAAATCCCTGACAGCAAACTGATGCTGCGTTCTATTCTATCTGACACAAAGTTCAAATGATTTTCAATGGTCGCTCTGGATTGCGTCCAGCATAGACAGACAATCTACGTCATTGTGCATTGCATTCTTGGTATACAATACAAATCACCAAAGGTAAAAAAAAAAAAAAAAAAAAAAATCTGTTTACGTTAATATTTTTAAGAGCTTCTTGCACTTTATTAGAATAAATGGACTAATATTTGTGTTATTAACATTTGTGGTCAGTTTTGTTTATGTTTTTGAAATAAGTATCTTATATTCACCAAGAAAACTGCATTTATTTGATCATAAATAAAAACAGTAATGTTTATTATTACAATTTAAAATAACTGTTTTCTATGCGAATACATTGTAAAATGTAATTCGTCATAAGTAGAATGCAGTAGCAATTTACTGTATGGGATTTGTCGTGTCACCCCTCGCCGCATCCAGTGTAGACAGCATCAATGATTATAATGGGTTCTACCATAATTTGTCGCGTCGCTTGTGTCCAGTGTAGACATGGTGTAAGCATAATGATGCTGCAAAATCAGGTTAGATCACTTTTTAAAACCTAATGAAATAGAAAATAGTTATTTAAAAATGGTAATTTCACAATATTACAGATTTACTGTATTTTATTCAAATAAATGCAGCAGTTGTTGCCATAAAAGACTTATTTCAAATGCATGTCAAATCTGACCCTTAAACTCTTGAATGGTAGTGTTTGTTTAAGGTATTACTTACTGGTCATATGGTTCGTAATGTCTAGAGATGTTCTTTGACAGGAGATACGCTCCAACTCTGGTGCACAGCCATTAGCGTGGAAGATTCTAGGAAGGAACAAACAATCTGTCAACAATATTTATTATACAATGGACAGTCAGGTTTATTAGAAGTAAACTATAGCAAAGGTGAAATGCAGAAAAGAAAAATAAATAATATATAGAATATACAAAACAATAGTTTAATAACAGAATTTACATTTTTACTTTTACTTATTTAATGCTCATTTACAGTGTTACTTACAGGGGTTGGACAATGAAACTGAAACACTCGCCAATATAGTATTGGAGGTTTCATGGCTATATTTGCGCTGTCTGGTGCCCAATCTTCACTTATTGTACATTACACCAGTTAGAGCAGAGAGTAAAGTTTCATTATGTGCACCCAATGGTTCAAACATTGTACCTTGAAGGTAGTGCTCTGTATCAGGATAATAATGCACCAATACACACAGCAAGACTGGTGACAGACTGGTTTAATGAACATGAAAATTAAGTTGAACATCTCCCATGGCCTGCATAGTCACCAGATCTGAATATTATTGAGCCACTTTGGGGTGTTTTGGAGGAGCGAGTCAGGAAACGTTTTCCCACATCAGCATCACATAGTGACCTGGCCACTGTTCTGCAAGAGGAAAATGGCTCAAAATCCCTCTGGCTGCTTTGCAGGACTTGTATTTGTCACTCCCACGATGAAATGATGTTGTATTAGCTGCAAAAGGAGGCCCAATATCATACTAATTGTGATCTAAAACCAGGTGTTTCAGTTTCATTGTCCAACCCCTGTATGTTTGTATGTTAAAGTCCTTTTAAAATATCTAACAAGCAAACAAACATAAAAGTATATAGATATATGTAATTTTGCAAAAGAAAATAACAGATGGTGATATAGGCTAAATATATTATGAAAGATACATTTAAAGTAATTTAATAAGCTTTCTCAGATCACCTGTGTTTTTTATATCTCTGTCAGCAGCTCCCTTCAGAAATGTTAAAATCAGGAACTTTTCCTGTGTCAGAAGTTTTTTTCTGAAACTGCTGAAGTCACAGGACAAGTGGAATCAATATTTGTTTACCAAGAAAGGTCAAAACATGCTTAAAGTACTTTTGTATCTGATTAACCGTACATTGCATACTTCTAGGTTAAATAAATTAGCTTACTTCCTTTCACCCAATGACAAATTGCCTGCAAAACCTTTATAAAAAAAAAAAGCAAAACAGCAAGTAACGTTAATTAAGATGACATTAAAAGCCCAAACTTTCATAAACAAGAGCTCAAGTCAATAGTTAACCTAACTTACCTCTTACAGTTAGTATACAGTTCAGATGCTAACAGACTTTTTCTGAAGACAATAAACCATTTCTATAAAGTAAATATTCAACAGAAGTGTATCATTTACATGAAAGAAAGTGTCAAGAACACATGCATGTACTATTTGTGTAATATTAGAGAATAAACTTACCTGAAATTTGTGAAAACAACCATGGAAGATGTGTTTTGCTGCTCGACAGTTGAGTTTCCGCCCCATTTCCATGTTAACTCGTTCCGCTCCAGACTTGAATGTTCAGTGTGCGCTCCCATTAAAGCAAGCAGATGTCATGCAGAATGTATAAATGCCATCATAAAGTAATATTACATAATGTAAATGAAGTAAAACACTTACTTAAATACATATTTTAAATAAGATAAAACACTTACTTCTAGTGTTTTCCTTTCTAGTGTTTAGGTGCACACAGCATACTGATGTCATCATGAAGTAATAGTACACAATGTAAATGAAGTAAAACACTTACTTTTGGCATTTTCCTTAATAAAACCAACTTTTCCATCTGCTCCACATTGTGATTGAAAGAAAATATCTCTCTGAGAAAAAGTTCAGGAGAGCACAGCACATAAACATCACTATAAATCAATATGACGTTATAAAAAACATATTTTAAATGACATAAAACACTTACTTCTAGTGTTTCCCTGTTAAAAGCGACCTCCACCTCAGCACTGCATAGCAATTCAGATCTATGAGAAATGTTTAGGTGCACACAGCATATTAATATCATCATACAGTAATATTACATATAATGTAAATGAAGTAAAACACTTTTCCTTAATAAAACCAACTTTCCCATCCGCTCCGCATCGTGATGGAAAGAAAATATCTCTCTGAGAAAAAGTTCAGGAGAGCACAACACAGAAATACAGTGGTCATAATTATTATACATAATGTAAATGAGGTAAAACACTTACTTTCTGTGTTTTCCTTGATAAAACGAACTGCCCTGTCTGCTCCGCATCGCGAATGAAAGGAAATAACGTTAACGTTACCTCTCTGAGAAAAAGTTTAAGGGTAACATTAATTGCACAGCGCTCTACATAAACAATGTTCTGCATGGCGATTGGAAAAAAATGTATTTGAGAAAAGTTTAGCGGCATACAGCACATTAATATCGTTATAAATCGATATGATATTACAAAACACATTTTGTGCGTAAGATTAAACACTTTATTTCGTTGTTTTCCGTCCTCATTTGCTCCGCATCGCGAGGAAAGAAAATGGCGTCTGTAAAAAATATTTCAAACGGGTGAGGCGCGCACACGAGGAAATATCCCGGATGTGAATTAGTACTAAATCCGACGGACCAAACAACGACCAATTTTCAACGTCGATTTTTGGGCTAAAAGAAGTCCATGACGGGCCGACTTGATTTAGCCCAAAAATCGACGTCCAAATGACGTCTGGTGCTGGGTGGGTCGCGCGCGCGTGGCAAGTTCTTTGCGCGCAATACAAGCCCTCGCGTGCGCACGACGTCATGTGAATTAGAATTAGAACAATTAGAAAGAGCTTTATTGGCAATTGTGCTTACACACACAAGGAATTTGTCTTGGTGACATAAGCTTCCAGTGCACAGACAGGATCACAAGTGACAAGACACAGATAACAAATAAACAAGTGATTAGAATAAATATATGAAAAGACACAAACAATAGACAAAAAACGAGTGATTAGAATGAATATGTGAAGGACAATACACAATAGACAATCATTCCCACATCCTCGCAGCTCGCGCTCGATCTTCTCTCACCTGCTCATGCGAACACTTTTATTTTTGTCAATCGTGGGGCGTGACTTGCTGTAATAAATATGTTTACAGCCTGGTACAAAAAGTGATTTTGGTATATATAGGTAATTTTGCCCTTCATGAAAACTGAGGGGGTGAATTTCTTTTATAACTCATCCCTTTCATTTATATTAAGCCTTAAAGTTCTGAATAATTAAGGGCGTGGCCACTTGAGTGACAGGTGGATTACCGCTTTGCCCTACAGGGTAAAAGACTCGTTGGAGTGTGTAACTGAGAAAAATGGCTTTAAAGATTTTTATTTTTCCAAAAAAAAATTAATTATAGGCAGGACACTGGAAATCTGGCAATTAGATGTTTTAATGAAAATGATCTCAAACTTGATTATTGCCGCTATTTTGAGTTATTGTACTCCTTTGCATTGTCGGCAAAAAGTGAGATGCCACGCCAAGGTAAAAGGCAGTAACTACCACATTATATACAATATTTGGGTGCTGATCACCATTCACAGAATCATTATAGTAACATCTGTATAAAATATAGTGAGCATTACCTCATAGGATATAATGTGATTTCATTTATTTACGATTAATTATTGCTGGCAAGTGATCTAATTGTTGCTTGCTTACAGTGCTTTATTAGATCGCGATCTATCTAATTTGTTTGTCTAATGAAGTGCAGCACTGCTGTAATGCTGCTGAAAATTTAGCAATGATCACATTAATAAATTACATTTAAAAAAATATTCAAATAGAAAGCAGTTATTTTAAATAGCAAAAATATTTCACAATTTCAAATTGCTGTACTTTGAATCAAATAAATGCAGGCTAGGTGAGCAGAAGAAAATGTAAAAACATTAAATATCTTACTGTTCAAAAACTTTGGACTGGTAGTGTATCACAAAAGAAAAAAAAGAAAAGAAAAAAATTTGTAGGGGTTAATATAGCTGCAAAAAGTTATTGTTTGTGATATTTGATCTTTTCACTTATTTGCAGACTAATCTGAAGCTTTTCTGAGTCAGCGATGCAAGTCCAAACAATACAAGGGTCATGTTTGCTTTACTGAATTGTTATAGATTCTTGCCCCAAACTGTGCAAAATTTACATGCGCCATAAAAACATCAGCCATAGGTAGCTATGAAGATGTTGGTAGCTCAGAAGCTCTTATTGCTTTGTTTTGGGGTTTCACTGGCACAAGATTCCAATACAGCAGAAAAGTTAAAGAACATTGAGGAAAGGCTGAGAGTCACTGAGGAAACACTGAAAGAGCTGAAGACAGAAAATGAAGGTAAATATCTCATAATAATAATTCTGTGAGCTCTCATCTACATCATATGTATTTTCACCTTAACAAGATTAGTTGATTCTGCATTGTTCAAAATTCTGCGTTGGTCATTCTGAACAGCTTTAAGGATTTTCACTAAAGCCTCAAGTGATAAACTCGAATCTATCCAGGCAGGAAATAAAGGTAAATGAAAATAATTATTATGCAAAGTTATATTTAAAACCAAGACAAAAACAAGTCCATTTACCTTTTCACATGCAGCCAAAAAGGTTGCCTTTTCAGTTGGACTTTTGGCATCTGGATCACAACCATTTGGACCCTTTGATACTCGGAAAACGCTGGTGTACCAAAAAATCTTCACTAATGTTGGAAATGCGTATGACCCTAACAGTGGTAACCTGTGCCATTCATATTTCTTCATTATGTTAATTGTTTAATGCATATTCAAGTATTAAAAGCATTTCTTTACAGTTTCTGAATTCATGTTTATGTTTCTCACAGGTACTTTCACAGCACCAGTGAATGGAGTCTATTTCTTCAGATTTTATGCTCACGCTCAATCTCCTAACCAAATGGCAGTCAGCCTCCATAAAAATAATCAGCTCCAATGCTCTGTGTATTCTCTTAAGCCTGAGAGCAATGCTAATGGCAGCAATGGTGTTGTTCTCTCACTGCAGAAGGGTGATGAAGTATACACACAGCTGTGGGATAACAGCTGGGTTTTTGATGATGGAAACAGCTACACCAGTTTTAGCGGTTTTCTACTTTTTCCAATGTGAGTGTCCTCGGAATACAGAACTAGATGTGACAAAAAGATATTCATGCCACTTGTGTTGTAATATTTGTGTGATATTTGCCTCAAAGGAGGAGAGTACATGCTTTTTACATGTGAATTTCAAATGGAAATGAATGTATCAGTATGCAATACATTTTTAGTATGCAACAAATCTTTAACAGCCTTGTCTTGATTGCAATTCATTAAAAGAATAGATTAACCAAAACTATACTCACCCTCAGACCATCCAAGATGTAGATAAGTTTGTTTCTTCATTGGAAAAGATTCAGAGAAATGTAGCATTGCATCACTTGCTCACCAAAGGATCCACTACAGTGAATGGGTGCCGTCAGAATGAGAGTCCAAATAATCCACACAACTCAATGACACAAAAATGTATAATTAAGACATTTTAATTTCAAACCATTGCTGAAATGTACTTGAATTTTACTGAAAGTGAACTAGTAGAATATTAATGGAAGTTTTTGTTTATATATAAGGGGCTACTCCATTCTGTTTTTATAAGATTTTTTTATTCCTTCTTCATTCAAACATCAGAACAGAAACAATTCATATTCTGTTTCACAGTTCACACACCACATGGCATTCTGAATTACAGTTAATGTCATTCCACACACCACTTTTGAGCATAACTGTACAGTCCTCTACTCCATTATGATCATTTGGCTCTTTGTCTTTCCAATTGGTATAAGTTAAAGGTTGGTCCTTCATATCCACAAAATGGCCTTCTTTCTTTTTGTCTGTTGCACCAATATATATAGAAGTAGACTCAAGGGCAACTTGCATTGAAATTAGCACTTGATTCTCATCTTCACTTCTTGGCAGGACAATTTTAGCCCCAGCGTCAGAGCATAATTTCTGTGCCTTGTCAAAATTTCCCACCAGCCCATCAGACACGTAATATTTCTGTCCCACTTTCTTGAACATGCGAAATCCTAGGACTAAACATTTGAAAAACCATTATCTTACATAAACAAATTCTTCCATGAATAAACAAAATATGTATAGTGTAATCATTGTTTATGTAGGAGAATTTTACCTTTCTCAACTGTAGTGAGTTTGTCTGTTAGGTATTTGACATCTGACTGAAGTTGTGGTGGTAATGCGTTTGGAACAGCAGTGCCTGTAAAAGCATAGCATAGTGAATATCAGAAGCATACATCTAGAAGTATATTTTGTCTGTGTAAACAAAATTAATAACTGATCATTATTAACTGATTGCTTGGCTGATAAGACGCCCGGCTTGAATAAAAGATTTTAAATATAAATGTTTTTCATTTTAATAAAATAAAATATTACTAATAAAATAATTATAAATATTTTTAAATATAATCTATTCACTGTGCTTTAATGTTACCAGGTGTTCCTGGATTCCCTTTGCCTCCTTTAGGACCAGCAACGCCAGGTGGTCCTATTTTTCCTGGGGGTCCCTGTGCACCAACTCCTGCAGAGTAAAAGAGCGATGAATAAATCTAATTTCTCTGATCTGAAGTCACCTTACCTTTTAGCATTATGTTCTACCACTACATCAAACTTAAAGGAGTAGTTCACTTTCAGAACAAAAATTTACAGATAATGTACTCCTCCCCCTTGTCATCCAAGGTGTTCATGTCTTTCTTTCTTCAGTCATAAAGAAATTATGTTTTTGTGGAGGAAACCATTTCAGGATTCTTCTCTATATAATGGACTTCCATGGTGCCCCTGAGTTTGAATGTCCAAAATGCAGTTTAAATGCAGCTTCAAAGGGCTCTAAACGATCCCAGCCGAGGAACAAGGTTCTTATCTTGCGAAACGATTGGTTATTTTCCCCAAAAAAAAAAATTAAAAAATTGAAAAATTGTCAGTTACTACTTACATACAATTTTAACCTCAAACACTTGTCTTGAATAGGTGTGCGTCCAACCCAGTGTTTACAATGTCAACATCCAAAGTTGACACCTTTAATGTTAAAAAGTATATAAACTGTCAATTTTTTTTATTTTTTTTTTTTAGAAAATAACCGATCGTTTAGCTAGATATGACCCTTATTCATCGGCTGGGATCTTTGAGCCATTTGAAGCTGCATTTAAAATACATTTTGGAAATTCAAACTCAGGGGCATCATAGAAGTCCATTATATGGTGATGAATACTGAAATGTTTCCCTCAAAAACATATTTTCATTACGACTGAAGAAAGAAAGATATGAATATCTTGGACGAATGTAAATTTTTTGTTCTGGAAGTGAACTACTCCTTTAATGACTTAACTTAAATGTAACACACCAACAACTAAAAGCACAAACCTGGATCTCCTTTTCCCCCTTTTGGCCCAGGAAACCCGTCTTTTCCATCTCTGCCAGGGCTGCCGTTGTGTCCAGGTGTGCCCGGCAACCCAGCAAAAGCTGGACAACTACTTTCAGCTGCAGCTAGTAGCAGCACAAACTCCATTAGGAGCAGCGCAACACAGAACTGATGCTTTACCAGCGCCATCTGCTGTTCACTGTTGAAACAAGCAGGATTTCTGTTGCCGCCGCAAGTGTTGTATTCACCCGACAGAGACACGAGGGGGAAAAAAATGTAATAATAATCATAATATAAATATACAGTAGTCAGTATTTGAAGTGGATCAAAAAAGTTCATCAAAATTGTCCCAAGACAAGAACGGGTATTGTTTTCGTTTTAGGACAACTTTGATGAAAGGTTTTGAAAATAATTTTATAAACGGTATATATATATATATATATATATATATATATATATATATATATATATATATACACACCGTTTATAAAATTATTTTCAAAACCTTTCATCAACGACTCATTTCAAACAAATTCCCAATGTCAAGCAAAAAGATAGCCTAACTTAAGAGCAACAAATGCAAGTTTTCCTCTCACAAATTTACAACTTTACATTAATTTACATCTTTTGAATGTTAAAAGGCATTCTGCCCAACAGTGGCCTCATTTCAAAGTTATAAAATACTAAAACTGGACAACAAAACAAATTACTGACATGTACTTTACTCTTTTGTTTTTAAAAATCCTTACCAGAACTGCGTAAATCTTACCAACAGATCAGGCCTGGCGATCAGCACTAAAAGAAAACACAACTGTAGAAAACCCTTCATCGATGACGTAATCGACCAGATCAGAGTTCAATGACAAAACAAAAAATTTTTTTTATCAGAAATGGAGATTTTGAAAAAGTCTCTAATGCAAATTAATAACAAAAAGATTGCATGGAGAAATTCTTTTCTGATATAGCTCCCCCCTGCAAACTTTGAATATGTCCTAAGGAAAAAGGAAGAAAATGTGAACTATTGTTTAGTTGTTTCTATGTTTTTAGTTTTATTTTATGTTTATTTATTTATTTATTTATTATTTGTTTATTATTATTATTATTATTATTATTATTATTATTATTATTATTATTATTATCTATTTGTTTCTCTCCCTTTAGAGCTCTGTTTTACTGTATAAGATTGCTTTGATATTTTGTGTATCTGGATATTTTTGTAATGTTCAATCCTTTTTCTTGAATAAAAAAAACAAAACAAACAAAATATATATATATATATATATATATATTATTTTAACTAGCCTATATGTTGTACTGTAATTTATATGCAAGTTACAATTATTGTTTTTGCACTGGATAACAATCAAGGTCAATCAATTTGTCACAGATGAAAGGTTTCTGTTTCCAACGGGTGTTTGTCTAATGCAAATGCACTGTTTGAAAAGGTGAAAGAACGCTAGCACATCAAATGTTTGAGATCCTGACAGAAACTTTTCTCACTAACCCATTTAGCTACCTGTTACAGTATATAACATACACTTTTAAACACACTTCAAGTTGTGGAGGGCTCAATTCCTCTGAATGATTGAATGCAGCTCATTATTGATTACTTAAATTTGTGGTCATTGTTCATTTTCAGAGATCACAGTATGGCCAGATAATGCCACCTCAACATTACAGGACTGCTTTCAGAAGCCGTGGATGACAGCAGAGGTTCGTGGGCTGCTAAAGACCAGAGATGATGCATTCAGATCAGGAGACAAAGCAGCCTTAAAAACAGCAAGAGCCAATCTGTCCCGTGGCATCAAGCAAGCAAAACGCTTGTATGCACAAAAAATAAATAATCACTTTACTGACAGCAAAGACACACGGAGCCTGTGGCAAGCCATTCAGACCATCACTGATTACAAGCCCCTGCCACAGGCCTGCGATGACGACACAACCCTCCCAGACGCACTCAATGAGTTCTATGCACGGTTTGAAATACAGAATGACACACCTGCACAAAAACTACCCACACCTCCCAACAACCAGGCACTCTGTCTGTCTCCAGCCGATGTAAGGAAGACTCTATCCAGGGTTAACCCACGCAAGGCTGCGGGTCCTGACAACATACCTGGCCGTGTACTGAGAGACTGTGCTGCACAGCTGACGGATGTCCTAACAGATATCTTCAACACCGCGCTGAGCCAGGCAGTCGTCCCCACGTCTCAAATCCACCTCCATAATTCCAGTTCCAAAGAAGTCCCCTGTGTCTTGTCTGAATGACTACCGTCCCATAGCACTGACTCCAATCATGATGAAGTGCTTTGAGAGGTTAGTTATGCGCAATATCAAAACCAGCCTCCCCAACACACTCGATCCGCTCCAGTTTGCATACCGTCCAAACCGCTCCATGGACGATGCCATTTCCTCCACCTGGCTCTTACTCACTTAGAAAACAAAGACTCTTATGTTAGAATGCTGTTCATTGACTTCAGCTCAGCATTCAATACAATAATCCCTCAACAGCTCATCAACAAACTACACCTTCTGGGCCTTAACACCTCCCTCTGTAATTGGATCCTGGACTTCTTAACTGGAAGACCTCAGTCAGTCCGTGTCGGCCACAACACCTCGAGCACTACCACACTGAGCACAGGTGCCCCACAGGGCTGTGTGCTCAGCCCGCTGCTCTTCACACTGCTGACCCATGACTGCACTGCCAAGTTCAGCTCCAACCACATCATCAAGTTTGCTGATGACACAACGGTGGTAGGTCTCATCAGCAACAATGATGAAACACACTACAGAGAGGAGGTGCCACAACTGGTTGAATGGTGTGGTGCAAACAACCTGTCCCTCAATGTGAGTAAGACAAAGGAGGTTGTGATGGACTTCAGGAGGAACTCCGTTGACCACCCCCTACTGACCATCGACAGCTCGGCTGTGGAGAGAGTCAGCAGCACCAAATTCCTGGGGTAGCACATCACGGAGGATCTCACCTGGACACCAACACCATGTCACTCTCCAAGAAGGCACAACAGCGCCTACACTTTCTCCGCTGGCTGAAAAGGGCAAGTCTCCCTCTACCCATCCTCACCACATTTTACAGGGGAACCATTGAGAGTGTGTTGACCAGCTGCATCACTGTCAGGTACGGGAACTGCAGTGCTGCTGACTGCAAGACCCTACAACGGACAGTGAACACAGCTGCAAAGATCATCGGTGCCCCTCTCCCCTCTCTTCTGGACATTTTCCTTGCACGATGCTCAGGTAAAGCCACCAGCATTGTGAAGGACCCCAGCCACCCCCCTTCCATCATCTCTTCCAGCTCCTGCCATCAGGAAGACGCTACAGGAGCATCAGAGCCTGCAAGACTGCTCAACAGCTTTTTCCCCCAGGCTGTGAGAGCCCTCAATTCCAACCACCTCACCCCCCTCTGAAACCCTATCCACAATGTAAACTGTTGAAAAACTCAAAACACATTGTTTGGAATTCTGAGGTGCGTTACACACAGGTGAGTGGGCTGGACAAACCACCTATAGTAACGCATTCTCTCATCTCTATGCACCAGACACTTTCCTATAAACACTACATGTACACACAAAACATTGTGCACCTCTGAGTGTGCTACCTACAGGTGCGTGGGCTAGACAAACCACCTGTAGAAATGCTCTTTTCTCTCTGTGCACCAAACACTTTCTTATTAACGTTACAAGGACCTAATAAGGACTTACAAATGTTTACTTGTCAATGCACCACAAATTTTTGCACTATTTGCATCTTAACCTTTAAATACCTCTTTTGCACATTATAATGCACAGTAATTATGTAAACTGTGAAGGTGTAGGTTATGTGTAGGTTATGTGTATGTATAGTCAATTATTTATAGTATATGTATAGTTACATGCATAGGTTTAAAAAAATTGTTTCTACGTCTAGTGTATTTATGTTCATATTTATGTTTATTTATGTAGCACCGTGGTCTTGCGAGACACGACATTTCGTTCCACTGTATGTCCACACATGTAGCGGAATGACAATAAAGCTTGACTTGACTTGAC
>CM070008.1:26041816-26064097 GCA_036247105.1 Cirrhinus mrigala
TCTTAGAAATAAATGATACACTAGGAATATCTGCATCGACACTTTGGGAAACCGCAAAAGTTGTTTTAAGAGGAAAAATAATATCATACTCCACATATACACATAAGACAAATCAGAAACAAGAAGAAGAGTTAGAAAATAAATTAAAAATGTTAAATAATATATACTCCAAAAACCCTAGTTTACAGACCTTAAATGAAATGAACAAATGTAAAAATAAATTGGAAGAAATTATTCTTAAAAAAGTACAATTTCAAGAAAACGATTAAAATCCTTACACTTTGAACATGATAATAAATCTGGGAAATATCTTGCTAATCTACTTAAACAAAATAAAGAGAAAACACTGATAACCACCATTAAAAATGTAGAAAATAAAATAATACATAGAATTAATTAAAGAAATAAATAAAACTTTTAGGACTTTTTATAAATCATTATACAGTAATACGCAAAAGGAAAATAGAAGGAAAACGGATTTATTCTTAAAAAGCACCAGATTACCAACATTAAATCCCATACAAATACAAACACTAGAAGAGCCATTAACAATAGAGGAATACAGGAAAGCACTTTTTTCATTATCAAACAATAAAGCTCCAGGCCTAGATGGTTACCCATCAGAATTCTATAAACACTTTCGGTCAACAATCTCACCATTATTTCATAGAATGACAGAAGACATGAAGCATCAGTCTGCGATACCACAACATATGAACACAGCACTAATTACAGTATTGCTAAAACCAAATAAAGATCCATCTCTATGCTCCGGTTATCATCCACCATCACTTAGAAACACAGATACGAAAATAATCAGTAAAGCTCTAGCAACAAGTCTAGAATCAGTCATGCCAACTCTTATTCATCCAGACCAAATCAAAGCACGGCACTCCTCCAATAATACACGTCGATTATTCAACATAATACAAAACTCCACTAAACAAAAAAAAAAACAAATACAGTTATTGTCTCACTTCATGCTGAAAAAGCTTTTGACAAGGTAAACTGGCACTTTCTATATGCAACATTGGAAAAATATGGATTTGGGAATTCTTTCATACACTGGATTAAGTTATTATACAGCACACCGTCAGCATCAGTTATTACAAACGATATCATATCACCACCATTTCTACTACAACGAGGGACTAGACAAGGATGTCCTCTATCTCCACTACTCTTTGCACTATTTATAGAAGCCTTAGCAGCGGCCATCAGACAAACTGACAATATTGTAGGACATAGATGTGACAATACCAACCATAAAATATCATTATATGCAGATGACATTTTACTTTATATACAAAACCCAGAGAAATCACTGACAGAAATCATCAAACTCATTAATGACTACTCAAACATGTCTGACTACTCTATAAACTGGAATAAATCTGTATTACTTCCGTTAAATAAAGGCTTTGAAATCACCAAAATTAAGAACAACCAATTTACAATAGGTAACATTACATACCTAGCAATACACTTCTCCCCAAATATATCAGATCTGTTTGAGCTTAACTTTACTTCAGTATTAAAAACAATAGAGAATGATTTAAAGCACTGGTTGAATCTCCCATTATCAATTATTGGACGAAGAGCCACAATCAAAATGTCTGTTTTACCGAAAATAAACTGTTTATTCACAATGATTCCGATACAGCCTACCAAAAAATGGTTCAATACACTCAATAGCATCGTAAACAATTTCTATTGGAAAAACCAGAAACCTGGAATTTCATTAAACACATTACAAAAAGGTAAAGAGCAAGGAGGATTATCAGCACCCAATTTCCAATATTATAATCTGGCAGCACAGTTACATCATTTAACCAACTGGATTAATAATAATCACCTTCAAAACCCATGGATACAACTTGAACAATCAGCATGCAAGGAAATTTCAGTATCAGACTTGCCACGATTCAGCAACACCATCAGTAAACACTATTTATTTTTAAATACAGCAATCCAGACAACATTAACAGCATGGTGGAAAACTAATAAAATAACCAGACATCCCCTTTCAATACATACATACTCACCAATATGGAATAATCCAGACTTCACCATCAATAAACTCCCACTAGTTAATAAAGCCTGGATGGAAAAGGGTATCCTGTATTTACATCACCTCTACATGAATAATACCTTTATACCTTTTACAGAACTATCAAAAACTCATAACTTAAACAAAAATCAAATTTTCTGTTATCTACAAATAAAAAGTGCAATAACAGCTAAAACTGGTCACACACAAATACAACCACAAACTCTACTGAACAACATTCAGAAGATTAGCTCATCATCAAAATCAATAAGTAAGCTATACAACATAATATTATCAGCGGACAAAACATGCCATGTACCAATTACAAAATGGGAACAGGACCTCAATATATCCACAGACACTGATTTTTGGAATCAAATCTGTAAAAATATATTTAGCTTAAGTGTGAATAAAAATATACAGTTAATTCAATACAAAGTCATTCATAGAATACACTTTACTCAACAAAAACAGTTTAAAATGGGTATAGCAGAGTCAGATAAATGTACACACTGCATGATTAATACACCAGATACATATTTCCACGCAATATGGTCATGTCCACCGTAGGGTTGTAACGGTATACCGGTTTGGCGGTTTACTGTGATATTGACATGTACGATTATTATATCATGCACATTTGCTAATCCGCGGTTTTGAAAAAAAAAAAAAAAAAAATGAAACCAGATCTCACCCGCGCTGCCGTGTATATGCAACTTCTTTCCGCCTGACTGCTTAGACTCCACCCATACCTGCACAGCGGCGAAAATGTCCGATACAGAGGCTGCAAATTCTAATCTCTATCTCCCGCCGAAAAAAAATTAAAATCTGCGGTATGGGAATATTTTGGGTATCCGAAAAATGATCGTGGGGTTGTCCTTGAAGATGGATATCCAGTTTGCAAGAAATGTGGACGAAGAGTGGCCGCAAAAGGAGGAAATACGACCGAACATGTTCTCCCATATTTGCGAACACCATCCCTCCGTGAAGATGAAGGCAAGTTCCATTTATAACTTAAAGCTGTATTATTTCTGTGATGCAGAGGGAATCCCGGAATCCAGTCATGTAATTGGAGTCAATTACAGTATAATACAGATGCCACGTAAAATGTGCGATTTGATAGATAGATAGATGGATGAATAAATCAAAATATAGCTGTGCAGTAAATCAAATCGCGATGTGCGTGTCTGTGAATATACAGCGCAAAAAGGCTGCCATATATTGTAATTCTATATTCTGTGTCTCTGTATGAATGAGCAGCGCTGTTTCGCCTAGTAGATCTAGTCAGTGTTTCCCATTCATTAACTAGAGTGTGGCGTCGCGCCACAGTTTCATAATAAACCGAAAATATTTATACTCGTCATTTTAACATAGAGGTCTTTAACGTTGTGTTTCGTGCCATCGCTTTGCAAAAGTGTCCGTCAAACGAACTAAGCGTTATATGGTTTTATCCGTTCATCAAGTCTGTTTCGCTGCTTGTTTGTGAAGCACGCACTTCATTCAGAGTCAGACGATCAGTTCGTGATTTGATGTTTGCCGCGTCAGAGTCAGAGCGACTCTTTGATTGACAGTCAACGCGGTGAACATTGTTTTTGCCGTGAGTTTAGCGCGCGTTTGAGAATGCAACGGCAACCAGTTACGCATTGTCACATTAGCATAATTTCCAACATTTTAATGGGCAGATGTTTACAATATTTCACTAGATTTGTAATGAGACGCGTTTGTAAACCTGTTTGCACTGAAGCTGGAGTTTTCCGCCAAAATAAAAGCTCTGCTGCAGTTTCCGTCAAAATAAAAGCTCATAGGTTTATTTCTTGGAAGCAAGGACTAAAATTAACAGACACGCGCACAGAAAATACTGTACAAGCAGAGCAAGCGCGTTGTTTCGATGGCATTTTCCCCTCTATTTCACAAGCGCCACCTGCTGTCAGAGAGTGAAATTCAGTCTGTTGTTTTTGTTTTATACAGGTTTTAGCATAGTTTCACAAAGCTTTAAAGTCAGACCATTCTGTTTTTGATTCAAATGTTGAAATGATACAGACAAATTTAAATTAAAAAATGCTCATGCTACATGAGCTACTCTCAGAGAACACTTAATGATCATTTTATAATTTTATTTAAAAGAATAATCATCAAATACACTAATTGAAAACTCATAGGTGTTTAGTACAACCTGTCAAAAAAAAAAAAAAAAAAAAGTTTGGTTTAGTCTGAAGAAGTAATGACTGAAATATATTACTGTTGTGTATAGCTTTTTTGCCCATGTTTTAATTTAGTAAACCTCTCGTGTAGAGAAACAAAAGTTGTTACATTTCATCTGATTGCATTTTCAATAATATATTTTGTATTGAATTATAGAATCCAGACCAATTATATCAGACAACCCATCCAAGTTATAGCCACATTTCAGTTCCTTTTACATCCATGTTGTTGGTTCATTATGTGGTTATATATAGTAACATGCAAATTTTTTACATGCTAATCATGTTTATAATTCTGTTAATTCTTTAGGGTCAAACTACCATTGCAAAGACGCTTCCTGATCCAGCTCAACCAACTGTCACACAGTCACTTGCAAAAGGAATCAAGTTAGATCCTACATCCAAACAAGCAAAAGAACTGAATCATGCTGTAGCTTATTTCATTGCTAAAGAAATGATGCCCTTTAGAGTAGTGGAAAAACCTGGCTTTCTCCACCTGATGAAGAAGGCAGTCCCAATGTACAAGGTACCATCAAAAACATACTTCTCCACCAATGAAATCCCTCGCATGTACAAAGAGGTAAGGGCCAATGTTGAAGAACAGCAGAAGGAAGCTGTGTGGATTTCAGCCACCACAGACCTGTGGACCAGCAGTAGTGGAGGTGGGGAGCCATTCATAAGTTTTACAGTCCACTACATCTCCTCAGATTGGCAGCTTAAGTGCCACTGTTTGGAGTCTCATTTTTTTCCTGAAGACCACACCTCAGAAAACATCTCCGAGATGTTTGAAAATATGCTCCAGGAATGGAAGATTTCAAAAGAAAGTCTGTGCGGAATTACCACAGACAATGCAACAAATATGAAGAAGGCCTTTGCAGAGTTCCCTTGTGTTTGGCTCACTTGTTTTGGTCACAGCTTAAATCTGGCCATTAGCAAAGCCTTGAAGATCCAAAGGGTTGAATCTGCTGTCAGGGCATGCAGACACTTGATTCAAGGATTTTCTCGGAGTTGGAAAATGAAGAGAGAATTTAAAAAAAAAAACAGGCAGACCTGGAACTCCCTGAGCACGCCCTCATCCATGATGTGGTAACAAGGTGGGGATCAACTTATGAGATGATCTCCAGGTTCCTGGAGCAACAGCAGGCTGTCTGTGCAGTCCTGGCTAGTGACAGGAGTACATGGCATTTCATGCCAAAAGATAATGACATTGCCACTCCTGAGAATGTCAATCAGCTCCTTCGACCACTCTATGACCTCACTGATGCTCTGGCATCAGAGAAACGGGTCACACTGTCCTCACTCACACCGGTACTGGAGCACATTGGCAGCGAAATCCTCTCTGAGCAAGCTGAAGACAATCTACTCATCAGACAGATGAAGCAAGTAATGAGATACAAATACAAATCTCCAGCTTTGTGGATGCCCGATTTAAGGGAAGCTTCTGTAAAAACCTGGATGACACAGTTGAGGCATGTGTGGAAGAAGCTGTGAATCTTGCAACAGCAGTTCCTTTGGATAGAGAACATCCTCAAGCACAAAGAGGAGAAAATTGGGCAGAACCAGGAAGCAGCAGTACTACCACCACTAAAAAGAAAGAAAAAAGTCTATCTGGTTTGCTACAGCGAATCACTTCATCTAGGCTGAACAAGGCAACCTCAGGAAATGAGAATGTCAGTGATAAGGTGCTGTCTGAAATGATGATGTACAAGTCTCTTCCAACCATCAGCGCAGACACTGACCCACTGGCATGGTGGAAAATGCATGCTGACGAAATGCCTCTTCTGGCAAATGTGGGCAGAAAGTATCTTTGTGTCCCTGCCACGAGTGTACCTTCAGGGAGGATGTTTAGTACAAGTGGACACATTCTCTCACCTCAGCGGTCAAGATTGAGCCCTGAAAATCTCAACATGCTTACATTTCTTCATCATAACCTGACCTGAAAAAAGCAAAGAAATGCATGCTGCTATGATAATCTCAGGAAAATATTAACAAACATGACCCTGCACATATTGCTCTCCCATATATGCTGTTAAAGAGGAAGGACAGTTTGATTTATTCTTGTCTAATATAAAGAGAAAAAACGTATTCCTTATTTTGTTCAAATGGGAGATGCGCAGCTTTATTTTAATTTTTTTTCCCCCAAAAGTTAGACTCATACTTCCATAAGTTTTTTTTTTTATTTTCATTAAAAAAAAGTTTGTTACAATAAACCATGTTCAACCAAAAACCATATCTCTTTTTATTCATTTAAGGGTCATTGTAGCTGATGATTATAATAATAATAATGATAGTTTAATACCGTATACCACGAAACCGTGAAACCGTGATATTTTCTGAGATGATTATCATACCGTGAAAATCTCATACCGTTACAACCCTAGTCCACCGGTTACCCTGTTCTGGAAGGAAATCATTAAAGCAATTTCAACTTGTTTCAATTGTATTATTCCAATCACTCCATCACTGTGCCTGTTAGGCGATACATCAGTAATATCCACCACAATAGAACACACCGCTCCACTACTGTTGTCTCCAGCAATCGCTAAGAAAACAATTCTTATAAACTGGAAAAATTAAAACCAAGTTTTCGTTACACAATGGTTTCAATTATTAAAAGAACACACAGGCAATGAAAGACAAACTGCTATAGCTAAAAATCAACTGGACACATTTACATTACAATTCATACCTTTCCTCTCCTTTCTAGACATTTAGGTATCTTCTATTTACTTTTTTTTTTTTTTTTTTTTTTTTTTTAATTGTATCCTATATTGTTAGGTATACTTTATTAAATACCTAATAGCGAATTGATGCCCTATTGATGCCCTAAAGTACAAAATAACATAATTCATAATAAGAAATGTTAGTATCCCATAACTATTTTACATTGATGTATATATATGCGTGTATATATGCACCATTGGTGACGTCACTTCCCGTTTGTTGCGGTCGCACGCTTAGAGTTTGAGCTCCGTCAAGTTAATTTCTTATTTTTCAATCTAAAATCAATTTTATACACCACCATTTACGTTTCTTATAACGTGTGAATATACCCCCTGTTGTATTTTACAAGTAAAACATCCGGATTGCTTTGTTATCACTAGTTTTGTTTTGATTTCCCGAGTTGCTAGCTTATAGCCCGTTAGCAGCACCAGCCTGGTTGCCGCTAATCTTGCTTGCATTGTTTACACACTGTTTACGCACATTACCATTGTTTACTCACTGTTACTTGCTTTAATGGCGAATTTGTGTCCACCTTTGAGTGCAGGTGAGGACACATTCGAGCTGCACTCGTTGCAGCTCGAGCTGGAGGCCGTGGAGAAGCAGATTCAGGAGCTGTTCGGGAGGCAGACCGAGCTGAGAGAGCGGAGAGCCGCTCTGGAATCCTCCCGGGTAAGTATCCACCTTATTTTTCCCATAAGAGTGGGGGCAGCCATTTGTAACTTTTTTGTGTCTGGCTTCCGGTCTCATCCACTTCCAGCTATTTTTAGCTGCACAAAAAACTCGTTTTGCTGCTTGATATTGCAAACTGGTGTGTCTTACCATATTATTTTGGTGTATTATTTTAATTATGAACACACTGGTTTGTAGTGCAAACTGTTTTACCGTTTACTGCACTTCGATATTCTTCTCGTTATTTCCCTATTGCGGATTATGAACCGGTTGTCTAACACATTACCAGAAAACAGCTTACTTCCGCATTGAAAAATAAGGTGGATACAGCGCGATACTAACACTCTGACCACCTCTACTCCGCGTGCTTCTCTGCACAGGTCCCGTGCACCCTGGACGCGATCTTCCCAGGTGTCCTTCACTCCGGCGCCGGGACACCACGGACCCTGGGTGCAGCAGCAGCGGAAGACGCGAGCCAGGCCCCGGCCGAGGACCTCGCCCCCTCCGCCGCCTCCGGTCTTGGAGATCTCCACCCGGAACCGCTCCGCTCCCCTCCGCGAGACGGAACGTGACGCTGTGATCGTCGGAGACTCCATTGTCCGGTACCTTCGTGCTACTTTAGCTAAAGGTAAAGTCCACACCCACTGTTTTCCTGGTGCTCGCGTTCTCGATGTTTCTGCGCAGATACCCGCAATCCTGAAGGACGGCGAGAACGTCGGCGCGATCGTCCTGCACGCGGGGGTGAACGACATCAGGCTGCGGCAGACGGAGGTTCTGAAGAGGGACTTCAGCAGCCTGATCGAGACGGTTCGCAGCACGTCGCCCGCGACGAGGATCATCGTGTCAGGACCGCTTCCCACGTATCGACGTGGGCACGAAAGGTTCAGTAGACTTCTTGCTCTAAATGAATGGTTATTGACATGGTGCAAAGAACAGAAACTGCTCTTTGTTAATAATTGGAATCTTTTCTGGGAACGTCCTAGGCTTTTCCGTGCTGATGGCCTGCACCAGAGTCGGAGCGGAACTGCTGTCGGACAACATCTCCAGGACGCTACGCTCAATTTGACTAGTAAGTACTGACTAGTAATGATTGCTACGATGGCTTTTGTTCGGAACGCTTAAATGATAGCACTCGCACTGTCCAATCTACAGTGTTGGGCATGTTACTGTAAAAGAGTAATTAGTTAGAGCTACTAGTTACTTCTCACAAATAGTAACTGAGTTACATGATTATAAAAGTAACTAATTACTAGGAAAAGTAACTACTGTGTTACTTTAAAAAAAAAAAAAAAAAAAAAAATGCTCAAATATGTCAAGTAACTTGGATGTCCCCAATATTAAGTGTGTTAAATGAATGAAATGGACACTAAATAGAATCAATTGTTATTATAAAACATTGTACACTAATCTACTATAATGTGTTTTAATGTTGATGTGAGAGACACCTATCAAATAAAAAAAAAAAATTGTAAATATTATCAACCTTCTATGGACACCTTGGCAATAGAATAGCCATTGGCTAGTACATTTTTTGTTGTTGTTGCTAGTTGTTTTTTTTTTTTGTTTTTTTTTTAAATATCTGAAAGTACACTTTTGCTGTCAAGCAGTATAATATGATATTATAATAATTTAGCATTAAACTTTAGTAATTAGAACTACTAGGATAACCATGTACGAATGCATTTGTCATGTTGACTGATCTTAGGACTGGTGGTGGTGCTTAAGATATTGTTTGTCATTTTATGTATCTATAAAAAAAGGGGGGGGGGATAATACTGATAAGATAAAACTACTACGAATTCTACTACTAACAACAATATAAAATGCACTAAAGATTAATCGTCTACTGGGTTCATGAATATTAATTACGTTGTCTGCGTTCACTCGAACTGATTTGCTGAAATCAAAACAGGGACGATCATTGGTGAGCGCCAGCCAATGAGATTGCTGTTTGGGCATTAGTTCCGCCTACTACCGGAGAATTCCGAAGGACCTCCGTTATTTTGACAGGAAAATACAACAAAGAATATTGTTTACATATAGCGCATCAGTTCTGCATGATATAAAAGACTCTCTCGCTCTGTATCTTTCTTTCACAACAAACCACAACAAAATCCTCGTGATTCTGATTGTAACAGAAAGCGACGGCTAGTTGTGTGGCTTCACACTAGAGTCTACGGCTCATCAAATACAGGTACGCTACGCATCCATTCATATGAACTAAAAAAATAAATAAGTTATAATAAATAATAGTAACGCCGCATTTCATCGTCGGTAGCGGTAATGGCGTTATAACGGGGGAAACAGTAATTCGTTTGATTACTCGTTACTGAAAAAAAATAACTCCGTTAGTAACGCCGTTTATTTCTAACGCCGTTATTCCCATCACTGCCAATCAATAAAGACTGTGTCTGTTCCTCGAATAGTGAGGTCAAAACATAAATTTAATGCAGGATCTAGAAAAAATCTGATCGTAATTAAACCAGAAAAAAGCAAAATACATGAACAGAAACCATTTTTAAAGCTTGGGCTCCTAAACATTAGATCACTTGCACCCAAAGCAGTTATTGTGAATGAAATGATCACAGATAATAGTTTTGATGTACTCTGCTTAACCGAAACCTGGCTAAAACCTAATGATTCTATTGGTCTAAATGGGTCTACTCCACCAAACTACTATTATAAGCATGAGCCCCGTCAGAGTGGTCGTGGTGGTGGTGTTGCATCAATATATAGTGATATTCTCAAAGTTACTCAGAAAACAGGATACAGGTTTAATTCATTTGAAATACTTTTGCTTAATGTTACTCTGCCAGATAAGCAAAAGAAATCTCTCATATCTCTTGCTTTAGCTACTGTGTATAGACCGCCAGGGCCATATACAGATTTCCTAAAAGAATTTGCAGAATTCCTTTCAGAACTATCGGTTAATTTTGATAAAGCGCTAATTGTCGGAGATTTTAACATTCACGTTGATAATACAAATGATGCATTAGGACTTGCGTTTACTGACCTAATAAACTCTTTTGGAGTCAAGCAAAATGTCACCGGGCCCACTCATCGTTTTAATTATATCGCATGGAATTGATCTTACTGATATAGACATCGTACCTCAAAGCGATGATGTTTCTGACCATTTCCTTGTATCGTGCATGCTGCGTATCACTGATATTAACTATATGGCTCCGCGTTATCGTCTTGGCAGAACTATTGTTCCAGCCACCAAAGATAGATTTACAAATAACCTGCCTGATTTATCTCAACTGCTCTGTGTACCCCTCAATACACAGGATTTAGACAAAACGACTAGCAATATGGGCACCATCTTCTCCAATACGTCCCCATCAAATTGAAAAAAGTTAGAGAAAAACGTACTGCGCCATGGTACAACAGTAATACCCATTCTCTCAAGAAAGAAACTCGCAATCTTGAGCGCAAATGGAGAAAAACTAACTTGGAAGTTTTTAGAATTGCATGGAAAAACAGTATGTCCAGATACAGACAGGCTTTAAAAGCTGCTAGGACTGAGCATATCCGCAAACTCATAGAAAATAACCAAAACAATCCAAGGTTTTTATTTAGCACAGTGGCTAGATTAACAAATAACCAGACGCCACCCGATTGAAATATTCCTTTACAGTTTAATAGTAATGACTTTATGAACTTATTCACTGATAAAATAGATGACATCAGAAATACAATAACCAGTGTAGATTCTACTGCGTCTAATATGTCAACTTCTTTCGTCACACCAAAAGAAAAACTGCATTACTTTACCGCTATAGGACAGGAAGAGCTAAATAAACTCATCACTGTGTCTAAACCAACAACATGCCTATTAGATCCCGTACCCACTAAACTACTGAAAGAATTGTTACCTGTGGCAGAAGAACCGCTTCTCAATATTATTAACTCATCCTTATCTTTAGGTCACGTCCCTAAACCATTTAAGCTGGCGGTTATTAAGCCTCTTATTAAGAAACCACAACTAGACCCTAGTGAACTGGCAAATTACAGACCCATTTCTAATCTTCCATTTATGTCTAAAATTTTAGAGAAAGTTGTATCTGCTCAACTGTGCTCATTCTTGCAAAAAAATAATATCTATGAAGAATTGCAGTCAGGTTTCAGGCCCCATCACAGCACAGAAACCACACTTGTTAAAATCACTAATGACTTGCTTCTTGCGTCAGACCAAGGCTGCATCTCATTGCTAGTTTTACTTGATCTTAGTGCTGCGTTCGACACTATACAGATCATGACATACTAATAGGTATCCAAGGGCAGGCTTTAAGATGGTTTAGATCCTACCTGTCCGATCGCTACCACTTTGTTTATTTAAATGGGGAGTCATCTCAGTTATCACCAGTAAAGTATGGAGTGCCACAAGGATCTGTCTTAGGTCCTCTACTATTTTCAATATACATGCTGCCCCTTGGTAATATTATTAGAAAACACGGGATTAGTTTCCATTGTTACGCTGATGATACTCAACTGTATTTCTCAACAAGACCAGATGAAACTTCTAAACTGTCGCAGTTAACAGAGTGTGTTAACAATGTAAAAGATTGGATGACCAATAATTTTCTGCTATTAAATTCAGATAAGACAGAGATATTACTTATTGGACCAAAAAACAATACACAGAATCTTTTGACTTACAATTTACAACTAGACGGATGTACTGTTACTTCCACTACAGTCAAAAGTCTGGGTGTTATATTAGACAGCAACTTGTCTTTTGAAAATCATATTTCTCATGTTACAAAAACAGCATTCTTCCATCTTAGAAACATTGCCAAGCTGCGAAACATGTTACCTGTTTCTGATGCAGAAAAGCTAGTTCACGCATTCATGACCTCTAGACTGGACTATTGTAATGCACTATTAGGTGGTTGTCCTGCATCTTCAATAAACAAGCTACAGATAGTCCAAAATGCAGCTGCAGCTCCTTACCAGGTCAAGAAAATATGATCATATTACCCCAATTTTAAAGTCTCTGCACTGGCTACCTATTAGGTTCCGCATCAGCTACAAAATAGTACTTCTTACCTATAAGGCACTTAACGGTTTAGCTCCTGCATACCTAACTAGTCTTCTACCACGCTACAATCCATCACGCTCCCTAAGATCGCAAAACTCTGGACTGTTGGTAGTTCCTAGTGTAGGGACCCCTAAAACATGCTTGGGTTTTAATGATGCAGAATATTAAAATGTAATTAAATTCTCATCTCGTTTTGATTTGAGGTTAAAGAGTAAGGGAAACAAGGTTAAGAAGTATAGTAACAGACAAATAACAATCTTGAGACACAAAAGGTGATACAAATCTTTTATTTACTGAAAACTATTCCTTCATATACCCTTGGGTAAAAGAGTTTATCTTTATCTGTGAATTTTCTATTTTCCTAAATTTATATTGTTTATTTGTTTCACTCTTTATTGTTTCCCAAAAGAAAAAAGTCGTCCTACTAGCGTACAAATAAACCTTTGTTATTCCTTTTCTCTTATAATCTGGTATTTCATTGTTTTTTCAATAGTTAATTCATTCAACGAAGTTACAAATTCTGAGGAAAATATAAATAAGAACTGTTTTACGTAATTCATTTTCGTAGTAATTGCTGAGTGACATATTGTACAAGGGGAAAAAAGTAATTAGCAACAGTTTTAAAGTTAAAGACAAAAACACCGGCCAAATAAACCATTCAACTGCCGGGAACCCAGGTTTCTTGTTTAAGCCAGTATTTAAATTAACCCCTTAGGGTTAAGAAAAGGGTTACACTAGGATAGCAAAGGCCACTGAAGGAGGTAGAGCTTTTTCACATTTGGCTCCCAAACTCTGGAACAGCCTTCCGGATAACGTTCGGGGTTCAGACACACTCTCTCTGTTTAAATCTAGATTAAAGACTCATCTTTTTAGCCAAGCATTCAAATAATGCATCTCATAAACTTTTCCTGCAGTTATACCTGATCAAATGTTCATTATTAATCTTTTAGCTCTGGTTTAACAAATCTTTCTTTTCTTAGTTTGAACAGCAGCTACGCTAATTATGTTCCTATTTGTTCTGTGTTTCTGCCATGGGATTGACATCCCGTGGTAACTAGGAATTCACAAGCTCCAGTCTGGATCCAGAACACTTAAGAAGAGAAGATGCATGAATATTAATGAATTATGAATTCATTATGAATTATGAATATTATTATCATCTATGAAGAAGATGAGAGAATATTACTGGGGAAGGATCGGGCTGCCCTGGGATGACCAATCCTTCTGATGGTCCTCATCCACACAACTATTGGGGAGATACACCTGCCGTGAGAGTTTTTTTTTTTGTTTTTTTTTTTCCTCTCCCCCTAGATGGATTCTTGTCTAGCCCTAGTGAGTCTCTCACTCATGGCAACATTACAGTTTGAAGGCTGTAAAGGATCTTCAGCACAATCTGTCAAACTGACGTCACAGAACACCACACTCATTTATCCTGCAGTCACATTAATTCAGCTGAATCAACAACCTGTTACAATCCACACTGATCTGTGATGATCCTCGAGGATCAATGAGTGAGTTCCTACATTATGACACTCTCACACCCTTTGTGTAACACTGATGTTATAGAGGAGAGATGTGGAGAAGAGAGTGATGGTCTCTCCTCCGTCTGATTCACTACAGGGACCAGTTGCATAAACTTAGCCTCTAGCTTAAGACAGAGTCTTAAAAACTAGTCTGACCAACTAGCAGTTTTTTGGATTCAACTGAGACTAATCTATGTTTTATGTAACAAAATTTGTAAAAATATATAATCAGTCTTAAAGAACAAATAAACAAACAATCAAATAAATAAATGGCTGACTGATTTAAGACTAGTCTAAACCTTTCATGCAACTGGCCCCAGGTTTAATGTGATTCAACATCAGATCATCTGAAACAATCATCAGACTTACAGTGAGTGTGATATTTTTTGTTCCCCTAAACTTAATATTATTTTATGTTACACAGGGAACTTAAGAAGCTTGTAGATGCAGTGTCACATCTGAATCTCATTTTCATATAGTTTAGGAGGACAATGATATTCAACTCACCCTTCACATAGAGATAAACACCAGAGCTGAAATGTGATGATTGTGGTCTTTTATCTCTCTGTCCTTTACACCAGTAATAATCCTGATCAGATGTAATAACTTTTACAATATTGAGAGTGTCTCCATTTACAGTGTAATGATCAGACGTCTGTGACGTTACTCTGTTGTGTGTGTTGCCTTTATACCACTCATATCTCCAGTTTCTGTGATCAGACTTTATCTCACACTTCAGATTGACTGTCTCTCCAGTGAATACAGGATTGTTTGGTGTCACAGTCACTGTAGATGTGGGTAAATCTGTGAACAGAAGAAACAGACTCTTGAAAACTGAATATGTGACTTAATGTAGTTGATAGTGATACAGTAATGAGTAAGATATGATACATTATGACAAAGTTGTGATGATGATATTATTATTATTATTATTATTATTATTATTATTATTATTATTTTCCTGTTCTGAACTGTTTTCAGTCAGAGGTTTCAATTTTCAAAGCATTTATTAAACCATTTATTTATGACTACATACTGTTTGAGTTTAGAATGTTTTTTAATCTCTGTATACGTATGTGTATTATCAGCTATATAAACTAACTTCACAACTTTCTCTGTCAACTCAGAGTTTATGGAGCGTGTGCACATGAAAATGTGACATCATTAGTGAACAGCCAATCACACGCCTTGAAACTGTGATTCACTTCTCATGAGTGCCAATCACTGCCAAAGAATAAAAGACACATTTACACAGAAAGATGAAATGAGCCGTCCATGAAACAGGACAACTTAAAGAAAACACATATCAGTGCAAGTACCAATAAAGTACCAAATGCACTGCGACATGAATAATTTATACAGTTAGACTGTCTTAGTATTTTTCTTATTATTTGCTTTTATTTTACTGTTGTTTTGTTGAGTGAATGGTGGTAAAGGGTTTAACAAACATACATGTATTTATTCATTTGTTTGTTTTTCTAAGGCTTTGGTTCTCTCACTTTTGACATTGCTACTAAAGATCATTAATTATTAATTATTAATTATTAATGAACACTCACTACAGGTTTGGGTTTCACTGTGAAATGATCAAACAACACACTTCATGTGTTAAAACTCAAAATGAGGTTTTACCTTTCAGTCAGCAGTACAGTATCTGTTCTGACCAGCAGGTGGAACTATTTTCATCCACAGATTTCAACAAACTATTATTTATTTATAGCGGATGAGACAATAATGGGCTACAACACAATCAAACTGAAAAATGATGTCTGTGTCTGTTCTCAGTCTTTCATCTCTTACACATTTTCATAACAAAACCATATTGAATGAATAACACTACAGATAGTAGATGCACAAGATCTTACAGACACACAGTCATTAATTACAGTGAAAATTGTTGCATTAAGCTAGCTTGATCTTCTAAATTTAACATTCATTATTATAATAAAATAAAATTAAATAGTAAAATTTTATTCCAATGACCAATTCTCACTATTAATTAGTTGCTTATTAGCATATTGGCTGTTTATAAATACTTATAAAGCATGTAATAGTACAAAATAATAAACATAAAAAATAATAAAAAAAAGTCATATGAAGCAAACATATTAAATGAATAAATAAATAGATTTAATAAAAATTAAGTAATGTAAAAAAAATTTAATAGAAAATAAACAACTAAATAAGTAACATTACAAAATTAGTGAATAAATGCATTTAATAGAAACTTTTGCATTTAATATATTTACTTCATTATTTATTATACTTAATTTCATTAGTTTTTTATTAAATATATATATTTCAATTTATAATTTATTTTACTCAGTTATTTTCCTAGTTATTTTTGAAATGTATTTATTTTAAATTGTATTAATATATTTTAATACAGTTAGCAAATAAATTATAAAATGAAGCAAATAAATACATTTAATAAAAACTTAATGAAATTAAGTATAATAAATAGCGAAGCAAACATGTTAAGTGAATAAATAAATACATTTAATAAAACTTAAGTAATGGAAAACAAATAGAATAAATTTACTAGAAAATAAATAAGTAACATTATAAAGTTAGTGAATAAATGCATTTAATAATTAATTTCTTTTTATTCTATTTTTCATTACTTAATTTTTATTAAATCTATTTATTCATTTAATATATTACTTAGTTATTTTTTTAATGCATTTATTTGAATTTTATTCATGTATTTCAATTAATACAGTTAACAAATAAATTATAAAATGAAGTAAATAAATACATTTAATAAAAACGTAATGAAAGTAAGTATAATAAATAATGAAGTGAACATATTAAGTGAATAAATAAATACATTTAATAAAACATTAAGTAATAAAATAATTAAATTGAATAATTTACTAGAAAATGAATAACTAAAGTATCATTATAAAATAAGTGAATAAATGCATTTACTAAACACTTAATTTTAATTTTTATTAATATATTTTACTTGCATTTGCTAAATGCATGTATTCACATTCACATTCGAAATCAATGTCTGAGTAAACTTTTACTGCATCTAGGTGAAAAAAGTGCCGTAAAATACACTTTACTTCAGTAAACTTAGTGCACTAATGCATTTGTTCATTCTTTTATTCTATTTTTTTTCATTACTTAATTTATATTAATCCATTATCATTTATATATTCACTTCCTATTATTATACTTATGTCATAAGTTTTTTTATTGAATGTATATACTTTGTTTTATAATTAATTTACTTATTATTTTAATGTATTCATTTAATATATATATATATATATACTTTTACTTGATACAGTTAAACTATAAAATGAAGTAAATGAATACATTTAATGCAAACTTAATGAAATTAAGTATAATAAATAATGAAGTGAACATATTAAGTGAATAAATAAATACATTTAATAAACATTAAGTAATAAAATAATTAAACTGAATAATTTGAAAAGAAAATAAATAAGTATCATTATAAAATAAGTGAATAAATGCATTTACTAAACACTTAATTTTAATTTTTATTAATATATTTTACTTGCATTTGCTAAATGCATGTGTTCACATTTGAAATCAATGTCTGATAACTTTTACTGCATCTAGGTGAAAAAAGTGCCGTAAAATACACTTTACTTCAGTACACTTAGTGCACTAATGCATTTGTTCATTTCTTTTTATTCTATTTTTTTTTCATTACTTAATTTATATTAAATCCATTTATTCATTTAATATATTCACTTCATTATTTATTATACTTAATGTCATTAAGTTTTTTTTATTGAATGTATATACTTTGTTTTTATAATTAATTTACTTAGTTATTTTTAAATGTATTCATTTTTTTTTTACTTGATACAGTTAAACTATACAATGAAGTAAATAAATACATTTAATGCAAACTTAATGAAATTAAGTATAATAAATATTGAAGTGAACATACTGCATAAATCAAGTGAATAAATAGATTTAATAAAAATTAAATAATGAAAAAATAAATACAATAAATACAATAGAAAATAAATAACTAATGTAACATCATAAAATTAGTGAATAAATGCATTTCATAAAAAACACAATTAAAATTTGTATTAATATAGTTTACTTAAATGCATTTATTCACTTCTTTTTATTCTTTTTTCATTACTTAAATTTTATTCAATCTATTTATGCATTTAATATATTCACTTCTTTATGTATTATACTTCATTTCTTTAGGTTTTTCTTAAATGTATTTACTTCCATTTTTTTATTTATTTCACTCAGTTATTTTACTTATTTTTTAAACGTATTTATTTAAAATTGTATTAATATAATTTAATAAGTAATAAAGCGAACATATTAAGTGAATAAATAAAAAACAATAATAAAAATTAAGTAATAAAAAATATAGTACACTTAACAGAAAATAAATAACTAAAGTAACATTATAAAATTAGTGAATAAATGCATTTAATAACTTAATTTTTGATTTTTATATATGTATTTCACTTAAATGCATTTGTTCATTTCTTTTTATTCTACTTTTTCATTACTTAATGTTTTATTAAATCCATTAATTTAATATATTCACATCATTATTTATTATACCTTAATTTCATTAAGTTTTTATTACATGTACATGTATTTCATTTGATAACAGATTTTACTTATGTAATTTTTAGTAATAAAAAGTATGTAATATTTAGTAATTTTTAGTTATTTTTAATGTATTTCTTTAAATTTATATTCATATATTTTAATTAATACAGTTTACAAATAAATTACAAAATGAAGTAAATAAATACAAAAAAACCCTTATATATAATAAATTATGAAGTGATCATATTAAGTGAATAAATAAATGTAATAAAATTAAGTAATGAAAAAAAATAAACTGAATAATTTAAAGAGAAAATAAATAAATAAATAACATTAAAAAAATAGTGAATAAATGCATTTAATAAACTTAATTTTAATTTTATTAATATATTTTACTTAAATGTATTTATTAACTACTTTTTATTCTATTTATTTTTATTACTCTATTTTATAAAACCTATATATTTATTTAAAATGTTCACTTCATTATTCATTAAACTTAATTTCATTAAGTCTTTATTAAATGTATTTACTTCATTTTATAATTTATTTTACTTACTTTTAAAATGCATTTATTTTAATTGTATTAATACATTTTACTTAATACAGTTAATAAATAAATTATAAAATGAATTAAATAAAGACATGTAATACAACCTAATGAAATTCAATATAATAAATAACGAAGTGAACATATTATGTGAATAAATAAATAGCTTTAATAAAATTAAGTAATGGAAAAAAATTGAATACATTAAATAGAAAATAAATTACTTTAATTATTTTTTTATTGTTAATATATTTTACTTAAATGGATTTGTTCATTTCTTTTTATTCTATTTTTTTCATTAATTATTTTTTTATTAATTATATTTATTAATTTAATATATTCACTTCATTATTTATTGTACTTAGATTTAAGAAAAAAATAAATAGAATAAATTTAAAAGAAAGCAAATAACTAAATTAACATTATAAAATTAGTGAATAAATGAATTTAATAAGAACATAATTTCAATTTTTATTAATATATTTTACTTGTATTTGAAAATATAATAAAATAATTAATTTCAAATGTACTGTAATTATGTTAATATTCCCTTTATATGATATACTTAACTACATGTTCATGGTGTCTTTAAATAATACAAAATTAAGTATTACGATGTCATTATTAGCACTTTCTTCCACATTTAATTATTAGTGCTACACTCTAAAAAAATAAAAATGCAACTGCACATTTTCCAGTTTACAAAACATTTTGAGTCTCAAATACTAAAAAAAAGAAATTAATAATAATAATAATAATAATAATAATAATAATAATAATAATAATAATGCTACTTTCTTGAAACTACAAAACAAACAAACAAAAAAAAAAAAAAAACCTTGTCAGACCGACAGAATTACCCCAAATGTTTTCCCAACTAGTCAAACACAGTCGTCTGAACATTACAGCATGAATAAATTATGCAGTTACTGTTACAGGATTATTTTTTTGCTTCATCTAAACTTTTTTGTTGTCATTATTGTTGGTTTTTTGTTGTACTGTGATGTGAAGAGCTCATCTTTTAACAATTGTTGATTGTGACCATTTTTACGTTTTCTACTTACTGCACTTACAACTATTACATTAATAATATATTTTAACTAAAATCAATTCAATTTAAACTTATGCTTATACTTACACATTTTTAAATCATTTGAAGCAAACCTTTAAGAAATACACTAACAAAAGCCCTCTGTATATTTTTGCCGTATTACATTTTATTTCAATGTATTACAATCAATTTAAATATCAGTGGTATTTTGTATTTTTTTGCAATTGCACTGAAGTAGAAGTATATTTCTAATTAGTGTATTTATAGTGTATAAGTTTTACACTTTTATTAAGCACAAAAATAAGAATGTACTACAAATGTACTTGCCTGTATTTAAGTATTTTTAGTGAATTCAATTACACTTTATTTTTACCTGGGCATGACTGATTAATTGAATAAATGGCATGAACTGCAGCAATAACAGTGTTTTAACATAATGAGGAACAGACAGATGATTCTGTGTGAAGATGTATGACAGCAAAATATGGATAAAACACATCAAAGAGACAAATGTTGTATTCTGATGTAGACAAATAAAGTACTACAACACAATTCACATTTGATCAATGAAGAAAATCAAATGCACTGCACAGTACCTTGAGTGAATCCAGACTGGATGAAGGACATCAACACTACAAGCAGAAGAAACACAGATATGAAACATTTCCATTCATTCAACAGTCAAATCACACACTGAAATGTCTAAAGTAAATGTAATGTACACTTTATGTACAAAAGACTTACACATGCAAACACATTACAAGTAAATATTAAAGTTAATGTGGTTAATGTTTCACACCACTGATTCTTCACTGGAACAAAACAAACTATAGAAGTCCAAACCACATTAGGTCAAAGTGTTTGAGAAACACACAGCCTCACTTCCTGTTTGACGCTGACAACACCAACTTAATTGTGACTTTATAGTGGCCAAAACAATTTGAACACTTGGAGTGTTTTCAGAAAATGTTTTAAATGAAGAAAACCTAGTTTAGTTTTAGAAGTTGCTACCGACTTTATTTGAGAATAGTGACGTATTTCCAACTGAAACTGAATATTGAATATAGAGCTGGTTTTATTTTAGTGCTCCTCCTCTCTGTCTCTCACTCATGACAACATAACAGTTTGAAGGCTGTAAAGGATCTTCAGCACAATCTGTCAAACTGACGTCATCAGAGAAGGAATGACATTACAGAGCAGAAGAAAATGTTCAGATTTGGATTAAAGATTACTAAGATCTTTTTTTTTTTTAAGTGGATTAACTTGCACAGATTAATTGTTCACCTCAATGCTAATGTGTGCTAACTAAGTGAATAAAATCAATTTTGATTTCATTAGGACATTAAAGTGAACCAAAAAAAAAAAAAAAAACTAGCTGTGAATGACCTCAGTGCTTTTGATGTTTGCAATGTAAATGGAACCAAGTTAAAACAAGTGGCATTTAAGAAATGTGGCACAAGCACAGTTTACACCCAAAACATTTCACAAAATTAAGTTATGAAACAAAAATGTTGTTGAACAGCAAAGACACTTTCTGATTGTCAAACATTAGTGGAACATGTTCATATGTTAATGTGATGAACTACAGCTGTGGTTTTTCTGCAAGAACGTGAGAACTGACTTCACACATGTGCTAAAAATGACACTGAGACAAACTGGATAAAAATAATTGAAAAAGTGTCTCAGAAAACAGAAGTTAGTTCAGAGAAAAGCTTGAGCATCATTTGTTGGTGGATGCCACTTATATGAGATATACTGTGATTAATGCAATGACATTTAGACATTGGTAAGTGTGATTTAAGCATCCAAACTATTTTTAAAATGTATTTATCATTCATGTATTTATTTATTTATTTATTTATTTTTTTTTTATTTATTTATTTATTTTTTTTTTTTT